>WNWK01017900.1:0-41307 GCA_009830355.1 Cherax destructor
ATGGGGTGACTATTTCAGGAACCAATTCACCAGGAAACGACTGATTTTTTTCAATCAAAATTTTTTCACTCCTTATGTTCACTAAACGAACCAATGAATTTTTTAATTGTACAGTGGTGACTGGCGCCGAAAATTCGTTCCAGAATGCTGCTCAAGTGCCATTACCGAACGAATTTACTTCCTTAAGAAATAATGTCACGTAGGTTAGTCATTTCAGACCCCCAAAATACACTTGCAACGGCACTTACGAAAATACACTTACATAAATGTTCGAGTTTGGAGATGCACGAAACCGAGGGACCACTGTATTTGGGTGAGAACGGAAACTGAAAGCAACCCGAAACTGATACAGCAGCCAACACAAAGACTGAACTAAAGCTATTTTAAAGTGACATCAGAAGAAATATTACCGTCTAGGATCAAATGATAACGAAGATAAAACAAAGGGAAACAGGAAGGTGTGCGTAGAGCTGAACAGTGTGTTCATAAATGAACAAGGACGAGTATGAGAGATGGAAAGAAAGATAAACCAAACAGAACTCTCAGTGAAACAAGTAATGATCAGGAAGAGGGACTTTTAATGGAAGTTGATGTATCAAAGGAATCAGATGAAGTGTCACCTCTAATATTAGGAGAAGCAACTGAATCCCTAATGGTGGGTAAGGTACCCGATGACTGTATCTGATGACTGGAACCTGATGACTGGTACCTGATGTAAAAGTTGCGGGGAAAAGATAAGACTGAGACCTATTGAACATCTTGAAACCACTAAATTACTGATGGAACATCTGCATGGGTTTAAAACTGGAAGGTCGTGTCTGCAAAACCTGTTGGAAACGTATGACAGATTAAACAGGGTCAGCCAGAAAGCTCATAGTTTGGTAAACTAGATATTTGTAGACTGCAAGAAGACTCTGGTTAGTTGCAAACATCCTAAGGAATGACTTATCAGGCTGAGAGAATAGCAGTATAGTGGAGACCTAAACTCACCACTCTCGGGTCCTACATTGTTCCAGGTGTATGTTATTGACTACTACAGCAATTAGGTCTTATATGTTCTTGTGAAGATCATGAGGCTATAAATCAAAGAGGACGAGAAAAGGCGACAGGGAGAGCAGAATAGACTTCAAGAATGATCCAATAGTTGTTTAACACGAACAAAACGAATGTTATGATGCTGGGCACTGGGGGTAGGAGAGCGAAGACAGAGTACTATCAAGACAGCAGTATATCACAGGTACCAGACATAAACCACAGTGCACATCAACAGTACATCATCAGTATCAGACATAAACCACAGTGCACATCAACAATAACATGCGCTATGCTCACAAACACAGGAGTAGTATTTGGGAACCAACACAAAAAATGGTTCAGATAATCTTTGCTACACATAACCTTCTCATTTTTTAATATGCAGAGCTAGTGTGGAACCCTTCCATGGTACAACACAGAGAAGCTAGTGTGGAACCCTTCCATGGTACAACACAGAGAAGCTAGTGTGGAACCCTTCCATGGTACAACACAGAGAAGCTAGTGTGAACCCTTCCATGGTACAACACAGACAGCTAGTGTGAACCCTTCCATGGTACAACACAGAGAAGCTAGTGTGGAACCCTTCCATGGTACAACACAGAGAAGCTAGTGTGGAACCCTTCCATGGTACAACACAGAGAAGCTAGTGTGGAACCCTTCCATGGTACAACACAGACAGCTAGTGTGGAACCCTTCCATGATACAACACAGACAGCTAGTGTGGAACCCTTCCATGGTACAACACAGAGAAGCTAGTGTGAAACCCTTCCATGGTACAACACAGAGAAGCTAGTGTGGAACCCTTCCATGGTACAACACAGAGAAGCTAGTGTGGAACCCTTCCATGGTACAACACAGACAGCTAGTGTGGAACCCTTCCATGGTACAACACAGAGAAGCTAGTGTGGAACCCTTCCATGGTACAACACAGAGAAGCTAGTGTGGAACCCTTCCATGGTACAACACAGACAGCTAGTGTGGAACCCTTCCATGGTACAACACAGAGAAGCTAGTGTGGAACCCTTCCATGGTACAACACAGAGAAGCTAGTGTGGAACCCTTCCATGGTACAACACAGACAGCTAGTGTGGAACCCTTCCATGGTACAACACAGAGAAGCTAGTGTGGAACCCTTCCATGGTACAACACAGACAGCTAGTGTGGAACCCTTCCATGGTACAACACAGACAGCTAGTGTGGAACCCTTCCATGGTACAACATAGAGAAGCTAGTGTGGAACCCTTCCATGGTACAACACAGAGAAGCTAGTGTGGAACCCTTCCATGGTACAACACAGAGAAGCTAGTGTGGAACCCTTCCATGGTACAACACAGACAGCTAGTGTGGAACCCTTCCATGGTACAACACAGAGAAGCTAGTGTGGAACCCTTCAATGGTACAAAACAGACAGCTAGTGTGGAACCCTTCCATGGTACAACACAGAGAAGCTAGTGTGGAACCCTTCCATGGTACAACATAGAGAAGCTAGTGTGGAACCCTTCCATGGTACAACACAGACAGCTAGTGTGGAACCCTTCCATGGTACAACATAGAGAAGCTAGTGTGGAACCCTTCCATGGTACAACACAGACAGCTAGTGTGGAACCCTTCCATGGTACAACACAGAGAAGCTAGTGTGGAACCCTTCAATGGTACAACACAGAGAAGCTAGTGTGGAACCCTTCCATGGTACAACACAGACAGCTAGTGTGGAACCCTTCCATGGTACAACACAGAGAAGCTAGTGTGGAACCCTTCCATGGTACAACACAGAGAGCTAGTGTGGAACCCTTCCATGGTACAACACAGAGAAGCTAGTGTGGAACCCTTCCATGGTACAACACAGAGAAGCTAGTGTGGAACCCTTCCATGGTACAACACAGAGAAGCTAGTGTGGAACCCTACCATGGTACAACACAGAGAAGCTAGGTGGAACCCTTCCATGGTACAACACAGAGAAGCTAGTGTGGAACCCTTCCATGGTACAACACAGAGAAGCTAGTGTGGAACCCTTCCATGGTACAACACAGAGAAGCTAGTGTGGAACCCTTCCATGGTACAACACAGACAGCTAGTGTGGAACCCTTCCATGGTACAACACAGACAGCTAGTGTGGAACCCTTCCATGGTACAACACAGACAGCTAGTGTGGAACCCTTCCATGGTACAACATAGAGAAGCTAGTGTGGAACCCTTCCATGGTACAACACAGAGAAGCTAGTGTGGAACCCTTCCATGGTACAACACAGAGAAGCTAGTGTGGAACCCTTCCATGGTACAACACAGACAGCTAGTGTGGAACCCTTCCATGGTACAACACAGAGAAGCTAGTGTGGAACCCTTCAATGGTACAAAACAGACAGCTAGTGTGGAACTCTTCCATGGTACAACACAGAGAAGCTAGTGTGGAACCCTTCCATGGTACAACACAGAGAAGCTAGTGTGGAACCCTTCCATGGTACAACACAGAGAAGCTAGTGTGGAACCCTTCCATGGTACAACACAGACAGCTAGTGTGGAACCCTTCCATGGTACAACACAGACAGCTAGTGTGGAACCCTTCCATGGTACAACACAGACAGCTAGTGTGGAACCCTTCCATGGTACAACACAGAGAAGCTAGTGTGGAACCCTTCCATGGTACAACACAGACAGCTAGTGTGGAACCCTTCCATGGTACAACACAGACAGCTAGTGTGGAACCCTTCCATGGTACAACACAGACAGCTAGTGTGGAACCCTTCCATGGAACAACACAGAGAAGCTAGTGTGGAACCCTTCCATGGTACAACACAGACAGCTAGTGTGGAACCCTTCCATGGTACAACACAGACAGCTAGTGTGGAACCCTTCCATGGTACAACACAGAGAAGCTAGTGTGGAACCCTTCCATGGAACAACACAGAGAAGCTAGTGTGGAACCCTTCCATGGTACAACACAGGCAGCTAGTGTGGAACCCTTCCATGGTACAACACAGAGAAGCTAGTGTGGAACCCTTCCATGGTACAACACAGAGAAGCTAGTGTGGAACCCTTCCATGGTACAACACAGAGAAGCTAGTGTGGAACCCTTCCATGGTACAACACAGACAGCTAGTGTGGAACCCTTCCATGGTACAACACAGGCAGCTAGTGTGGAACCCTTCCATGGTACAACACAGAGAAGCTAGTGTGGAACCCTTCCATGGTACAACACAGAGAAGCTAGTGTGGAACCCTTCCATGGTACAACACAGAGAAGCTAGTGTGGAACCCTTCCATGGTACAACACAGAGAAGCTAGTGTGGAACCCTTCCATGGTACAACACAGAGAAGCTAGTGTGGAACCCTTCCATGGTACAACACAGAGAAGCTAGTGTGGAACCCTTCCATGGTACAACACAGAGAAGCTAGTGTGGAACCCTTCCATGGTACAACACAGAGAAGCTAGTGTGGAACCCTTCCATGGTACAACACAGAGAAGCTAGTGTGGAACCCTTCCATGGAACAACACAGAGAAGCTAGTGTGGAACCCTTCCATGGAACAACACAGAGAAGCTAGTGTGGAACCCTTCCATGGTACAACACAGAGAAGCTAGTGTGGAACCCTTCCATGGAACAACACAGAGAAGCTAGTGTGGAACCCTTCCATGGAACAACACAGAGAAGCTAGTGTGGAACCCTTCCATGGAACAACACAGAGAAGCTAGTGTGGAACCCTTCCATGGAACAACACAGAGAAGCTAGTGTGGAACCCTTCCATGGAACAACACAGAGAAGCTAGTGTGGAACCCTTCCATGGTACAACACATAGAAGCTAGTGTGGAACCCTTCCATGGTACAACACAGAGAAGCTAGTGTGGAACCCTTCCATGGAACAACACAGAGAAGCTAGTGTGGAACCCTTCCATGGTACAACACAGACAGCTAGTGTGGAACCCTTCCATGGTACAACACAGAGAAGCTAGTGTGGAACCCTTCCATGGTACAACACAGAGAAGCTAGTGTGGAACCCTTCCATGGTACAACACAGAGAAGCTAGTGTGGAACCCTTCCATGGTACAACACAGAGAAGCTAGTGTGGAACCCTTCCATGGTACAACACAGACAGCTAGTGTGGAACCTTTCCATGGTACAACACAGAGAAGCTAGTGTGGAACCCTTCCATGGTACAACACAGAGAAGCTAGTGTGGAACCCTTCCATGGTACAACACAGAGAAGCTAGTGTGGAACCCTTCCATGGAACAACACAGAGAAGCTTGAGGAAACAACAGAGGAGTTCAAGACTAATATTTGAGTTAAGGAGAATGAGCAGTGTGGAAAGTGTGTTACAAATAAACTGTCACTGAAAGAACTAAGAAAGAAAGGAGGACTATGTTCAAAGCATTGAAAATACTCCGGGATATAGGGAGAGCAGACAATGGTAGCTTAATTACCACTGATATAATATCAAAAAGGAAATTACACAATAGATTGAGCCACAGCGATGCGAGTGAACTCTATCTCTCTCTCTCTCTCTCTCTCTTTCTTCCCTTCCCCTATCAACCAACCCACTCCTCCCCCCACGCCCACACCCCGCCCACGTGCAGGGGTAGTGCTGGTACCACCATCCCTCCTGAACATGGTCCAGGTATGCCCAGCATCACAACCCTCTCCGCCTTATGCTCATGGTAATGTTATTGAAACGTCTGTGGTATGTTACCATGGCAACCGCCACTGCAGCATCTCTGGTGTACATTTCCATGGCAACTATCGATCAGTTACAATATTTCTTCCATAACCTACCATTTTTGTGTGTGCGTGTGCGTGTATATATATATATATATATATATATATATATATATATATATATATATATATATATATATATATATATATATATATATTCAACAAGTCGGCCGTCTCCACCGAGGCAGGGTGACCCAAAAAAAAGAAAATCCCCAAAAAGAAAATACTTTCATCATCATTCAACACTTTCACCTCACTCATACATAATCACTGTCTTTGCAGAGGAGCTCAGATACGACAGCTGAGAATAGTCCCTCCCAGCTGTCACTATCCCAGACCCCTCCTTTAAAGTGCAGGCATTGTACTTCCCATTTCCAGGACTCAAGTCCAACTAAATCAATTAACTGGTTTCCTGAATCCCTTCACAAAATGTTACCCTGCTCACACTCCAACAGCTCGTCAGGTCCCAAAACCATTCGTCTCCATTCACTTCTATCTAACACGCTCACACATGCTTGCTGGAAGTCCAAGCCCCTCGCCCACAAAACTTCCTTTAACCCCTTCCCTCCAACCTTTTCTAGGACGACCCCTACCCCGCCTTCCTTTCCCTACAGATTTATACGCTCTCCAAGTCATTCTACTTTGATCCATTCTCTCTAAATGACCAAACCACCTCAACAACCCCTCTTCAGCCCTCTGACAAATACTTTTAGTAACTCCACACCTTCTCCTAATTTCCACATTCCGAATTTTCTGCATAATATTTACACCACACATTGTCCTTAGACAGGACATCTCAACTGCCTCCAGCCTCCTCCTCGCTGCAGCATTTTCAACCCATGCTTCACACCCATATAAGAGTGTTGGTACCACTATACTTTCGTACATTCCTTTCTTTGCCTCCATGGATAACGTTTTTTGTCTCCACAGATACCTCAATGCACTACTCACCTTTTTTCCTTCATCAATTCTATGGTTAACCTCATCCTTCATAAACCCATCCGCTGACACGTCAACTCCCAAATATCTGAAAACATTTACTTCTTCCATAATCCCTCTCTCCAATGTGATATACAATTTTTCTTTATTTAAATCGTTTGATACCCTCATCACCTTACTCTTATCTATGTTCACTTTCAACTTTTTACCTTTACACACTCTCCCAAACTCGTCCACTAACCTTTGCAACTTTTCTTTAGAATCTCCCATAAGCACAGTATCATCAACAAAAAGTAACTGTGTCAACTCCCATTTTACATTTAATTCCCCATAATTTAATCCCACTCCTCTCCCCAACACCCTAGCATTTACTTCTTTTACAATCCCATTTATAAATATATTAAACAACCATGGTGACATTACACATCCCTGTCTAAGACCTACTTTTACCGGGAAGTAATCTCCCTCTCTCCTACACACCCTAACCTGAGCCTCACTATCCTCATAAAAACTCTTTACAGCCTTCAGTAACTTACTACCTATTCCATACACTTGCAACATTTTCCACATTGCTCCCCTATCCACTATCATATGCCTTTTCTAAATCCATAAATGCAATGAAAACTTCTCTACCTTTATCTAAATACTGTTCACAAATATGCTTCAATGTAAACACTTGATCTACACATCCCCTACCCACTCTAAAACCTCCTTGCTCATCTGCAATCCTACTCTCTGTCTTACTTCTAATTCTTTCAATAATAACCCTGCCATACACTTTACCTGGTATACTCAGTAAACGTATTCCCCTATAATTTTTACACTCTCTTTTATCCCCCTTCCCTTTATATAAAGGAACTATACATGCTCTCTGCCAATCCCTAGGTACCTTCCCTCTTTCATACATTTATTAAACAAAAATACCAACCACTCCAGCACTATATCCCCCTGCTTTTAACATTTCTGTCATGATTCCGTCAATTCCAGCTGCTTTACCCCCTTTCATTCTACGTAATGCCTCACGCACCTCCCCCCCACTCACATCCTGCTCTTCTTCACTCCTAAACGATGTTGTACCTCCCTGGCCAGTGCATGAATTTACCGCCTCCCTTTCTTCATCGACATTTAAAAGTTCCTTAAAATATTCCCGCCATCTACCCAATACCTCCAGCTCCCCATCTACTAACTCCCCTACTCTGTTTTTAACTGACAAATCCATTCGTTCCCTAGGCTTTCTTACCTTGTTTATCTAACTCCAAAATTTTTTCTTGTTTTCAGCAAAATTTCTTAACAGAGCCTCTACCATTCTTTCATCTGCTCTTCTTTTGCACTCTCTCACCACTCTCTTCACCTTTCTTTTACTCTCCATATACTCTGCTCTTCTATTAACACTTCTGTTTTGTAAAAACCTCTCATAAGCTACCTTTTTTCTCTTTAATCACACCCTTTACTTCTTCATTCCACCACTCACTCCTCTTTCCTCCTGCACCCCCCCTCCTATAGCCACAAACTTCTGCCCCACATTCTAATACTGCATTTTTAAAACTATCCCAACTCTCTTCAACCCCCCCACTACTCATACTTGCACTAGCCCACCTTTCTGCCAATAGTTGCTTATATCTCACCCTAACTTCCTCCTCCCTTAGTTTATATACTTTTACCTCTCTCTTACTTGCTGTTGCCATTTTCTTTTTGTCCCATCTACCTTTTACTCTAACTGTAGCTACAACTAAATAATTATCCGATATATCCGTTGCCCCTCTATAAACATGTACATCCTGAAGCCTACTCATCAACCTTTTATCCACCAATACATAATCCAACAAACTACTTTCATTACGTGCTATATCATACCTTGTATACTTATTTATCCTCTTTTTCATAAAATATGTATTACTTATTACCAAACCTCTTTCTACACATAGCTCAATTAATGGTTCCCCATTTACATTTACCCCTGGCACCCCAAATTTACCTACTACTCCCTCCACAACATTTTTACCCACTTTAGCATTAAGATCCCCAACCACAATTACTCTCTCACTTGGTTCAAAACTCCCCACCCACTCACTCAACATTTCCCAAAATCTCTCTCTCTCCTCTACACTTCTCTCTTCTCCAGGTGCATAAACACTTACTATAACCCACTTTTCACATCCAACCTTTATTTTACTCCACATAATCCTTGAATTTATACATTTATATTCCCTCTTTACCTGCCATAACTGATTATTCAACATTATTGCCACTCCTTCTTTAGCTCTAACTCTATTTGAAACCCCTGACCTAATGCCATTTATTTCTCCCCACTGAAACTCTCCTACCCCCTTCAGCTTTGTCTCACTTAAAGCCAGGACATCCAGCTTCTTTTCATTCATAACATCTACAATCATCTCTTTCTTATCATTTGCACAACATCCACGCACATTCAAACATCCCACTTTGACGGTTTTCTTCTTTTTCTTTTTAGTAAATCTATACAGGAAAAGGGGTTACTACCCCATTGTTCCCGGCATTTTAGTTGACTTTTACAACACGCATGGCTTACGGAGGAAAGATTCTTATTCCACTTCCCCATGGATATGAAAGGAAAAGCAATAAGAACAAGAACTATTAAGATAAAATCAAAGAAAACTCAGATGAGTGTATATACATAAACATGTACATGTATGTGTAGTGTGACCTAAGTGTAAGTAGAAGTAGCAAGACGTACCTGAAATCTTGCATGTTTATGAGACAGAAAAAAGACACCAGCAATCCTACCATCATGTAAAACAAATACAGGCTTTCGTTTTACACTCACTTGGCAGGACGGTAGTACCTCCCTGGGTGGTTGCTGACTACCAACCTACTACATATATATATATATATATATATATATATATATATATATATAATATATATATATATATATATATATATATATATAATATTAAACTAAGGTCGTAATGAACAACTGTCAAAGAATAAATAGAAAGGTAGACGGGAGGCTCGAACTGTAGTCCCGAAATTAACAGGTCCAGTGTTTTACTGCTGAGCTTATAAAAAAGCGGTTTGCATATAAAGCGCTAAATCCGGGGAAAGTAGAGGCTCGATCCTCCGTCTCCGCTGAGAGTAAGCCAGGCTTTCTCTAGCTTATTTACTTAGGAAGCTTCGTGGGAGAATCATTGTTTTAATGCATCTCCAGGATTGTGTCTTATGTCGCATTGAAATCTCCGAGACATACACGGTGTTACATATAATAATAATTCTGGGATCATCGCCCCAGCTACTCGGTCTCCGAATAGACCTTCTAAATTGGAAAATACTACGAGTGATGGACTATAAAGAAATACAGAGAAAATTAAAGGTGGGTGTGCACTGAATGTAAGTAGAAGTTTGTTAGATTTACCTGACGTCTTACGTGTTCATGCGACAGAAGATCAGTAATCTAGCCAGAGTACAAAACGTTTAACAGGCTTTCGCCTCACACTTTGTATGACTTGACGTTAGTACTTCCCTGGATGGTTACTGGTACTGCCTACCCAGTGGTGTTGCGTGTAAAGTTGCCTGTGCTTGCAACTGTAGTAGTGCGTGTAATAATAATTATTATTACACGCAACTTCACGGTTGCAAGCACAGGTAACTCTACACGCAACATTACTGGGTTGGCAGTACCAGTAACAATCTAGGGAAGTACTGCCGGCCGTCTCCCACCGAGGTAGGGTGACCCGCAAAAGAAGAAACACTTTCACCAATTCTCACTCCATCACCGTCTTGTCAGAGGCGCTCTGATAGTACAGTTCAGATGCCCCTCTAAACTGCAAATATTCCCACCCCTCTTTTAGATTGCAGGCACTGTACTTCCCATCTCCAAGACTCAAGTCTGGCTAACCGGTTTCCCTGAATCCCTTCAAAATTGTTATCTTGCTCGCACTCCAACAGCACGTCAAGTTATAAAACCCACTTCCCTCCACTCCTGTCTGACAAGCTCAAACACGCCTGCTGGATCTTCAAGCCCCTCGCATACAAAAATCTCATTTACCTACTTTCTCTAATCTTTCCTAGGGTGACACTTACCCCTCCTTCTAATCTCCATATTACGAATTCTCTGCATAATATTCACATCACACATTGCCCTCAGACACGACATTTCCAGTGCCTCCAGCCTCCTCGTTGCAGCATTAACAACTCATGCTTCACATCCATATAAGAATGTCGGTACCACTATACTCTCATACATTTCCCTTTTTGTCTTCATGGATAATGTTCATTGTTTCCACAGATGCACCAATCACCTATTTTCCCTAAATTCTGTGGTTCACTTCGTCTTTCATAGACCCATCTGATGACAAGTCAGGTCCCAAATATCTGAACACATTCACTTCTTCCAGACTCCCTCCCTCCAATCTCATATCCAGTCTTTCTCAGAGTGTCTCGAAAAATAAAAACTTTCACCATCATTCATTCCATCACTGTCTTGCCAGAGGTGCGCTTACACTACAGTTATAAAACTGCAACATTACCACACTGGCGCTTGGCCAGGACTAGAACCTGCGTTCCCATGCCCAGCCCTGTGAGAACAAACAGGATGAGGTTGAAATTAGTCTCTTGAGACTACACCATCACGTATGTCCTTGCATCAGGGAAAACCCGCTCAGTACTGATGAGCGCCCAGTGTTTAAGGATTGTTGGTCAAGTGGATAGAGACATGCGTAATTCGTTCAGTTTTCACAGGGCTGGGCATGGGAACGTAGGATCGAGTCCTGGCCAAGCCGCAGTTCTGTTAGTGATTCAAAATCACTTTATATATATATATTTTTTTTTTTTAAAAAAAAAAATATATATATATATATATATATTATGCAAGCTACAGGCGACTGGGTATATCTGGTACAGACTTATCCAGTCTGTTACTCGTACTGTAACTAATATAAACATTAAAATACAAATACTTTATATTCTAGTACAACAGTTAGTAGAACAACAAAGCAACACGAAGCAACAAACAACACTGGTAAAATAATAATTAGAAGAATTAATAAAAAATAATAATTGGTATCTTGTAGCACAGCTGGTGGTTGAGTCCAAGACCTTTCACTTAGGCTTGCTACCTAAGGCGCACCAGCTGTGTGTTGTCAGGTGCAGCTGGTGTAGGTATTCCCCCTCTCTAGTCTCACTCCCGTCTGTCTGTCTGTCTCTCTCTCTCTCTCTCTGAATCCGTACTTGCACCAATAATCTTATTAATTTATATAACTGTCTTTCTAGGAGGAATAAAAAGCTACGTGGATATATTTACTCATGCAAAAATCTTAGGTAAAAGAAGAAAAATGTCTTCAGGATGACTTTGATATATTGAACAAATGGCGTGTTTGATGGATGATGAAAGTTATTATAGGTGAAAGCCAAGTAAATGTGAAGAATGCAAACTATGTGATCAAGCACTGAAAGTATATTGGAGAGAGAGAGAGAGAGAGAGAGAGAGAGAGGGGGGGGGGAAGGGGGACTAAGCTATATTACGAACAAAACTTTGTAATCCAAAGATCGTATAAGGAAATTTCGAGAAAATCTTATGCTACACTGAAGAATTATAAGACAACTTACAAACACATGTATGGAGAAACGCTAAAAAAAAATCAATTATTTTCAGCAAATATTTGACCAAAGTTGAAATTTTACAACAGTTTTGTGGTGCCCGCGGGAAGAAAGGTGCAGTCGTCAGCGAAAAGTCCAGCGAAGAGTTACAAAACGGCCACCCAAGATAAAATACGAACTATGAAGTAAGGCTGACAACACTGACAGCCACGCTGCCTGATAGCAGGAAGAGATAGGCGTGATAATTACACTTGTCAAAACAATGACTTTGGAAGACTAAATAAAATCAGTAACTAAAACTCTCTCTCTCCCGTCCCCCCCCCCTCCTTGAAACCGACACTCACAGGTAATCAAGTAATTACCAGAGGTCACCTTACTGAGCAGTCTAGGAAATGCTCAACATCGCTTGATGCTCTCCCCTCATTGGCTACCTGAGTCACAGTCGGCAGAAAGCTCTCTCTTGATTGGCCCTCGCACACATTTACACAACAATAGTTTATCTAAGTCGTTCACATTCGTTTTCGAACGAACTAAAATCTGAGTGGAGGTTTCTCAAGCCGGAGAATAGCGAGGCGAGTTGATGGTGCGAGGAAGAGGCGCTCTGGAGGCTGATGCTTTGTTTTCATGTGACAGCTGGGAGGATTGTGGCGATCGTGACGTCATTGACCACTCCCCTCCCCCTCCTCCACCAGCTGGTTGACCACGCCTTCCCTACGAGTCCAGCTGGTTGACCACGCCTTCCCTACGAGTCCAGCTGGTTGACCACGCCTTCCCTACGAGTCCAGCTGGTTGACCACGCCTTCCCTACGAGTCCAGCTGGTTGACCACGCCCCCCTCCTCCACCAGCTGGTTGACCACGCCCCATTTCTTAACCAGCTGGCTGACCACGCCCCCCTTCTTAACCAGCTGGCTCACCACGCCCCCTCTACCAGCTGGCCAATCATGCCTCCTTCTCTACCAGCTGGCCAATCATGCTCCCCCTCTTCTACCAGCTGGCCAATCATGCTCCCCCTCTTCTACCAGCTGGCCAATCATGCTCCCCCTCTTCTACCAGCTGGCCAATCATGCTCCCTCTAATCTACCAGCTGGCCACTCAAGCTCCCCCTCCTCTACCAGCTGGCCAATCATGCTCCCCCTCTACCAGCTGGCCAATCATGCTCCTTCATCTACCTCAGTCTGACCAGCCAAACCATGCCCCTCTGTACCAGCTGCTAACCATGCCCTTTCACCACCAGCTGGCTAGTTTGTGCACCCTAATATCCACCCTGTGCACAGTAACACTAAAGAGTTCATAAATTAGACACATTTGCAACACTTGGGTATCTTTGTTGTGGAAGCGTTTCGCCACACAGTGGCTTCATCAGTCCAATACAAAGAGGAATGGTGAAGATTAGAAAAAGTTTGAGGTAATCAGTCCCTTAACCTGGAGTCGATGTAATCAGTCCATCAATCTTGATAAGAATACAGCATATGCGCGAAGGGGCTTATATAGACTGATTGATTATGTCGACTCCAGGCTGAGGGACTGATTACCTCAAACTCCTTCTGATCTTCACCATTCTTCTTTGTATTGGACTGATGAAGCCACTGTGTGGCGAAACGTTTCCACACGAAAGATACCCAAGTGTCTAATTAATGAACTTGTCGGTTTTCTGAACCATTTATCTACAATATCCAGATGTGCCCCTGTTAACCCTTCTAGGTCCCAGAAGGGTTAACAGGGGCACATCTGGATATATATTTACATTTTGCATTTCATCTGTTCTAAGCAAATTTAGGATATCTGCTTAAAACATCTAGAGAGAGAGAGAGAGAGAGAGAGAGAGAGAGAGAGAGAGAGAGAGAGAGAGAGAGAGGTGGGGGAGAAAGAGACGATTGGTTACTTGGTCTAAAAAAATAAATATCACATCACTAGAGACGTTGTGTACAAGCCAGATTTGTATAATATTCAAGTGTTCCTATACCACCACATGTTCCTCCTCTCCCACCACATGTTCCTCCTCTCCCACCACATGTTCCTCCTCTCCCACCACATGTTCCTCCTCTCTCACCACATGTTCCTCCTCTCCCACCACATGTTCCTCCTCTCCCACCACATGTTCCTCCTCTCCCCCCAAATGTTCTCTCCCACAACATGTTCCTCCTCTCCCACCACATGTTCCTCCTCTCCCACCACATGTTCCTCCTCTCCCACCACATGTTCCTCCTCTCCCACTACATGTACCTCCTCTCCCACTACATGTTCCTCCTCTCCCACTACATGTACCTCCTCTCCCACCACATGTACCTCCTCTCCCACTACATGTCTCCTCTCCCACCACATGTACCTCCTCTCCCACTACATGTACCTCCTCTCCACACATATTCCTCCTCCCACCACATGTACCTCCTCTCCCACTACATGTTCCTCCTCTCCCACTACATGTACCTCCTCTCCCACCACATGTACCTCCTCTCCCACTACATGTACCTCCTCTCCCACAACATGTTCCTCCTCTCCCACTACATGTACCTCCTCTCCCACTACATGTACCTCCTCTCCCACTACATGTACCTCCTCTCCCACCACATATTCCTCCTCTCCCACCACATGTACCTCCTCTCCCACTACATGTACCTCCTCTCCCACCACATGTACCTCCTCTCTCACCACATGTACCTCCTCTCCCACTACATGTACCTCCTCTCCTACTACATGTACCTCCTCTCCCACTACATGTTCCTCCTCTCCCACCACATGTACCTCCTCTCCCACACGTGCGGCACAAATCACTATAGTGAGCGTAACACATTTTTTCGTGTCGCTCCCACAACCCCGTGAAACTAAACACATTAACATTACACTGCAAGGCACTGCTATTATCGTCGTGTCTCCTTCCCTGAGTGCAGCCTCAGTGCCTCCCACTCCCCTGGCACTCTAATATCCCTACGAGTTTAGCGCTTGCCTCCCCCCCCTTCTCTTCCGATAAAACCTTCAAGACATTGCAATCTGCTCTCAACTGTCTACTGCATCCAGCGTGTCTTAAGACATGTGATGGAAAACGTTGTTTGTGAGGACTTGATTAGACGAGGTTTCGCCCACACTGGGCCTGTGTGAAGTGTTTGATCAAGTCTCTCCGTGGTTAAACGTCGGGAAGTAATTCCGCCAGTTGTTCAAAGCGGCATCCTCGCTAATGACCTCCGCTGTAACGGACGTGCAACAAGGTAATTGCAATAGTAACAGTAGTAATTAGTGTAGTTGCATGCGTCACACGCCACTTAGTACAAACAGCAGAAAGAAAGAGATATATGAACGATAACTTGCTAACCTAACTCACACGACCACCCCACACGACTACTACGACTACTGCTGTACACTGGTTACTACTGTACACTGGTTACTGCTGTACACTGGTTACTACTGTACACTGGTTACTGCTGTACACTGGTTACTACTGTACACTGGTTACTGCTGTACACTGGTCACTGCTGTACACTGGTCACTGCTGTACACTGGTTACTGATGTACACTGGTCACTGCTGTACACTGGTTACTACTGTACACTGGTCACTGCTGTACACTGGTCACTGCTGTACACTGGTCACTGCTGTACACTGGTTACTACTGTACACTGGTTACTACTGTACACTGGTTACTGCTGTACACTGGTCACTGCTGTACACTGGTTACTGACATACACTGGTCACTGCTGTACACTGGTTACTGATGTACACTGGTTACTACTGTACACTGGTTACTACTGTACACTGGTTACTACTGTACACTGGTTACTACTGTACACTGGTTACTACTGTACACTGGTTACTACTGTACACTGGTTACTACTGTACACTGGTTACTGCTGTACACTGGTTACTACTGTACACTGGTTACTACTGTACACTGGTTACTACTGTACACTGGTTACTACTGTACACTGGTTACTACTATACACTGGTTCTAACTACTGTACACTGGTTACTACTGTACACTGGTTACTCTACTGGTACTCTGCACTGGTTTACTCGTCACTGTCACTGTGTACACTGGTCACTGCTGTACACTGGTTACTACTGTACACTGGTTACTGCTGTACACTGGTCACTGCTGTACACTGGTTACTACTGTACACTGGTTACTACTGTACACTGGTTACTGCTGTACACTGGTTACTGATGTACACTGGTTACTACTGTACACTGGTTACTACTGTACACTGGTTACTACTGTACACTGGTTACTGCTGTACACTGGTTACTACTGTACACTGGTCACTGCTGTACACTGGTCACTACTGTACACTGGTTACTACTGTACACTGGTTACTACTGTACACTGGTTACTGCTGTACACTGGTTACTACTGTACACTGGTTACTACTGTACACTGGTTACTACTGTACACTGGTTACTACTGTACACTGGTTACTGCTGTACACTGGTCACTGCTGTACACTGGTACTGCTGTACACTGGTACTGCTGTACATGGTCACTGCTGTACACTGGTACTGCTGTAACTGGTCATGCTGTACACTGGTCACTGCTGTACACTGGTCACTGCTGT
Source organism: Cherax destructor (assembly GCA_009830355.1). Classification (NCBI taxonomy): domain Eukaryota; kingdom Metazoa; phylum Arthropoda; class Malacostraca; order Decapoda; family Parastacidae; genus Cherax; species Cherax destructor. Next base: position 16,800 of record WNWK01017900.1, read on the forward strand.
ACACTGGTCACTGCCTGTACTACCTGTTACACTGTACACTGGTTACTGTACACTGGTCACCTGCTACACTGGTCACTGCTGTACACTGGTCATCACTGTACACTGGTCACTGCTGTACATGGTACTCTGTAACTGGTCATGCTGTACCTGGTTCACACTGTACACTGGTCACTGTACACTGGTCACTGTACACTGGTCACCATGTACACTGGTCATTCACTGTCACCACTCTGTCACCACTGTACACTGGTCACCACTGCACACTGGTACCACTGTACACTGGTCCACCACTGTCACACTGTACACTGGTCACTCACTGTAACTGGTACACACCACTGTCCACTGTACACTGGTCACCACTGTACACTGGTCACCACTGTACACTGGTCACTGTACGCTGATCACCACCGTACACTGGTCACCACTGTACACTGGTCACCACTGTACACTGGTCACCACTGTACACTGGTCACCACTGTACACCAGTCACCACTGCACACTGGTCACCACTGTACACCAGTCACCACTGTACACTGGTCACCACTGTACACTGGTCACCACGTACACTGGTCACCACTGTACACTGGTCACCACTGTACACTGGTCACCACTGTACACTGGTCACCACTGTACACCAGTCACCACTGCACACTGGTCACCACTGCTACACCAGTCACCACTGCACACTGATACCACTGTCACAGTCACACTGTACACTGGTCACTACTGTCGTCATGTAACCAGTCCACTGTCACAGTCCACTGCACACTGGTCACCACTGTACACTGGTCACCACTGTACACTAGTCACCACTGTACACCAGTCACCACTGTACACTGGTCACCACTGTACACTGGTCACCACTGTACACTGGTCACCACTGTACACTGGTCACCACTGTACACTGGTCACCACTGTACACCAGTCACCAATGTACACCAGTCACCAATGTACACTAGTCACCAGTCAACACTGTACACTGCTTCACCACGTTACTATGTCATGTCACAGTAGCTTAATATTGGTCCTTGTTACATGTTCCATGTAAACTTACCATGTAAAGTCAGCTGTACACTGTATTGTCTTCCTGTTTACACTTGTATTGTCTTCCTGTTTACACTTGTATTGTCTTCCTGTTTACACTTGTATTGTCATCTCACTGTTTACACTTGTCATTGTCTTCACTGTTTACACTTGTATGTCCCTGTTTACCTTGCTATTGTCTTCCTGTTTCACTTGCATTGTCTCCTGTTTACACTTGTATTGTCTTCCTGTTTACACTTGTATTGTCTTCCTGTTTACACTTGTATTGTCTTCCTGTTTACACTTGTATTGTCTTCCTGTTTACACTTGTATTGTCTTCCTGTTTACACTTGTATTGTCTTCCTGTTTACACTTGTATTGTCTCTCCTGTTTCACACTTGTATGTCTTCCTGTCTTACAGCTTGTATGGTCTTCCTGTTGCACATGTCTTATGTTCCAGTTTCTTTGGATTCCTAGGATTATTAGTGATCCTCTTCTGTGATTCTTCCACTTCCAGGTTCCTAGGTCCTAGGTGCCAGGTCTAGGTGCCAGTTGGTGCCAGGTCTTCAGGTGTGCCAGGTCCTGAAGTGTGCCAGGTCTTCAGGTGTGCCAGGTCTTCAGGTGTGCCAGGTCTTCAGGTGTGCCAGGTCTTCAGGTGTGTTAGGTCTTCAGGTGTGCCAGGTTCTCAGGTGTGCCAGGTCCTCAGTGTGCCAGGTCCTGAAGTGTGCCAGGTCCTGAAGTGTGCCAGGTCCTGAAGTGTGCCAGGTCCTGAAGTGTGCCAGGTCTAGTGTGCCAGGTCTCAGGTGTGCCAGGTCTCAGTGTGCCAGGTCTCAGGTGTGCCAGGTTCTTCAGGTGTGCCAGGTTCTCAGGTGTGCCAGGTTCTCAGGTGTGCCAGGTTCTCCAGGTGTGCCAGGTTCTCAGGTGTGCCAGGTTCTCAGGTGTGCCAGGTTCTCAGGTGTGCCAGGTCTTCCCTCAGGTACCCAGGGGCCTTCCCTCAGTACACCAGGGTCTTCCTCAGGTACACAGGGTCTTCCTCAGGTCCAGGGGTCTTCCTCAGGTACACCAGGGTCTTCCTCAGTACACCAGGGTCTTCCTCAGTCACCAGTGCTCACACGGTCAGGGGTCTTCCTCAGGTACACCAGGGGCTTCCTCAGGTACACCAGGGTCTTCTCAGGTACACCAGGGTCTTCCCTCAGGTACACCAGGGGCCTTCCCTCACGTACACCAGGGGTCTTCCCTCACGTACACCAGGGGTCTTCCCTCACGTACACCAGGGGTCTTCCCTCACGTACACCAGGGGTCTTGCCTCACGTACACCAGGGGTCTTCCCTCACGTACACCAGGGGTCTTCCCTCAGGTACACTATGGGTCTTCCCTCAGGTACACCAGGGGTCTTCCCTCAGGTACACCAGGGGTCTTCCCTCAGGTACACCAGGGGTCTTCCCTCAGGTACACCAGGGGTCTTCCCTCAGGTACACCAGGGGTCTTCCCTCAGGTACACCAGGGGTCTTCCCTCAGGTACACCAGGGGTCTTCCCTCAGGTACACCAGGGGTCTTCCCTCAGGTACACCAGGGGTCTTCCTCAGGTACACCAGGGTCTTCCTCAGTACACCAGGGTCTTCCTCAGTACACCAGGGTCTTCCTCAGTCACCAGGGTCTTCCTCAGTACACCAGGGTCTTCCTCAGGTACACCAGGGTCTTCCTCAGGTACAGGGCTCTCAGGTGGGTCTTCCTCAGGTACACCAGGGGTCTTCCCTCAGGTACACCAGGGGTCTTCCCTCAGGTACACCAGGGGTCTTCCTTCACGTACACTAGGGACCTTCCATATGGTACGCCAGGCGCCACAGAGGCGAAGGCAGTGTGAGAAGAATATTGTTATTTACCCTCCGAGAGAGGTCACCTCGTGAAAGGTCGTTCAGAAGGCCATGACGAACTTTCACATTACGTTCTTGTTATTACCTCGTGTTTTCTTCTCCTTGCCGACTGAGAGATATGCTTGTTTAGGTACATACGGAAATCGTTTGTAGTGTATATTTTCGGGAAGGGGTTGGGATTGGGGAGTTGAACTGTTGAATTTGTGCAAGAATTAATGCCACGAACCATCCACTGTTCACTTGTACTCACCTATTTGTTGTTGCAGGGGTCGAGTCATAGCTCCTGGCCCCGCCTCTTCACTGATCGATACTAGGTCCTCTCTCTCCCTGCTCCATGTGTGTTAGTTACCATTTTGGTCGATTAGACACTAGGCCTGTTGTATGTGTGTGTGTGTGTGTAAGGAAACACTTCGAAATGTTTCCGCCCCGCCGGGAATCGAACCCGGGCCCTCCGTGCGTGAAGCGAGAGCTTCACGCATGTGTGCGTGTGTGCGTGTGCGCGTGTATGTGTGTGTGTGTGTGTGTGTGTGTGTGTGTGTGTGTTGTGTGCGTGTTGTGTGTGTGTGTGTACTCACCTAGTTGTGGTTGCAGGGGTCGAGTCATAGCTCCTGGCCCCGCCTCTTCACTGGCCGCTACTGGGTCACTCTCCCTGCGTCATGAGCTTTATCATACCTCTTCTTAAAGCTATGTATGGAGCCTGCCTCCACTACATCGCTTCCTAAACTATTCCACTTCCCGACCACTCTGTGACTGAAGAAATACTTCCTAACATCCCTGTGATTCATCTGAGTCTTCAACTTCCAACTGTGTCCCCTTGTTGCTGTGTCCCATCTCTGGAACATTCTGTCTGTCCACTTTGTCAATTCCTCTCAGTATCTTATATGTTGTTATCATGTCCCCCCTATCTCTCCTGTCCTCCAGTGTCGTCAGGTCGATTTCCCTTAACCTCTCCTCGTAGGACATATCCCTTCGCTCCGGGACTAGTCTTGTTGCAAACCTTTGCACTTTCTCGAGCTTCTTCACGTGCTTGGCTAGGTGTGGGTTCCAAACTGGTGCTGCATACTCCAGTATGGGCCTAACGTACACAGTGTACAGGGTCCTGAACGATTCTTTATTAAGATGTCGGAATGCTGTTCTTAGGTTTGCTAGGCGCCCATATGCTGCAGCAGTTATTTGGTTGATGTGCGCCTCAGGAGATGTACCTGGTGTTATACTCACCCCAAGGTCTTTTCCTTGATTGAGGTTTGCAGTCTCTGGCCCCCTAGGCTGTACTCCGTCTGCGGTCTTCTTTGCCCTTCCCCAATCTTCATGACTTTGCACTTGGTGGGGTTGAACTCCAGGAGCCAATTGATGGACCAGGCTTGCAGCCTGTCCAAATCCCTTTGTAGTTCTGCCTGGTCCTCGTCCGACTGAATTCTTCTCATCAACTTCACATCATCTGCAAACAGGGACACTTCGGAGTCTATTCCTTCCGTCATGTCGTTCACAAATACCAGAAACAACACTGGTCCCAGGACTGACCCCTGTGGAACCCCGTTCGTCACCGGCGCCCACTCTGACACCTCGCCACGTACCATGACTCGCTGCTGTCTTCCTGACAGGCATTCCCTGATCCATTGTAGTGCCTTCCCTGTTACCCCTGTCTGGTCCTCCAACTTTTGCACTAATCTCTTGTGTGGAACTGTATCAAACGCCTTCTTACAGTCCACGAATATGCAATCTACCCACCCCTCTCTCTCTCTTGTCTTATTGCTGTCACCCTGTCGTAGAACTCCAGTAGGTTTGTGACAAAGGATTTCCCGTCCCTGAAACCGTGTTGGCCGTCGTTGATAAGCTCATTCCTTTCTAGGTGCTCCACCACTCTTCTCCTGACTATCTTCTCCATGACCTTGCATGCTATACATGTCAGTGACACTGGTCTGTAGTTTAGTGCTACGTTCCTGTCTCCTTTTTAAAAAATTGGAACTACATTTGCTGTCTTCCATACCTCAGGTAGTTGCCCTGTTTCGATAGATGTGTTGAAGATCATTGTTAAAGGTACACATAGCTCCTCTGCTCCCTCTCTCAGGACCCATGGAGAGATGTTATCCGGCCCCATCGCCTTTGAGGTATCTAGCTCAGCTTAGTAGCCTCTTCACTTCCTCCTCAGTTGTGTGTATTGTGTCCAGCACCTGATGGTGTACCCTACCTCTCCTCCTTTCTAGAGGCCCTTCTATCTCCTCTGTGTGTGCGTGTGTGTGTGTTGTGTGTGTTGTGTGTGTGTTGTGTATGTGTGTGTTGTGTGTGTGTGTTGTGTATGTGTGTGTTGTGTGTGTGTACGTGTACTCACCTAATTGTTATTAAAGGGGTCGAGACTTAGCTCCTGGCCCCGCCTCTTTACTGTGTGTGTGCAGTATAACCAGCTGACTAACAAAGGGGTGACTACGAAGGCTTACGATCCCCAACTGAAAAAGACACATTGTTTGACTTCATTTGTTCATCTTAGGATGAAGCTACGTAATGTACATGCGTGTTCATAGCATCTGTGTTCATCCAGAAAGCTGTAAAAAAATATATTTATTTTCTGTACACAAACCTAAAAAATAAACTTAAAAGTTCATTGGTGGAAGACAGCGAGAGGTTCAACTCCGAGTGAACCCTGCGAGAGGTTCAACTCCGAGTGAACCCTACGCGAGATGGCCAACATTACTAGTTCTTCATCTTAGGAATGGAATCTACTCTTCCCTTCCTCAGATCAAACCTGTTGACCCACTCCTTTTCCCATTCACTTCATAACCCAGCCACTGTATTACCCTTACGGGTTTAGTGTTATCAAATGAATATTATAATTCACACACCTGTGTTTGGAGGTAATAGAGTTATTTCTAACATGAAGAATGAATGATAAAAGTTACTCCATAGCAACATCAGGTAGATAGACTGACTGGGTCACAGTTACTACATAGCAACATCAGGTAGATAAGACTGGGTCACAGTTACTACATAGCAACATCAGGTAGATACGACTGGGTCACAGTTACTACATAGCAACATCAGGTAGATAGATTGGGTCACAGTTACTCCATAGCAACATCAGGTAGATAGACTGGGTCACAGTTATTCCAAGCAACATCAGGTAGATAGACTGGGTCACCGTTACTCCATACCAACATCAGGTAGATAGACTGGGTCACAGTTACTACATAGCAACATCAGGTAGATAGACTGGGTCACCGTTACTCCATACCAACATCAGGTAGATAGACTGGGTCACAGTTACTACATAGCAACATCAGGTAGATAGACTGGGTCACAGTTACTCCATACCAACATCAGGTAGATAGACTGGGTCACAGTTACTACATAGCAACATCAGGTAGATAGACTGGGTCACAGTTACTCCATACCAACATCAGGTAGATAGACTGGGTCACAGTTACTACATAGCAACATCAGGTAGATAAGACTGGGTCACAGTTACTACATAGCAACATCAGGTAGATACGACTGGGTCACAGTTACTACATAGCAACATCAGGTAGATAGATTGGGTCACAGTTACTCCATAGCAACATCAGGTAGATAGACTGGGTCACAGTTATTCCAAGCAACATCAGGTAGATAGACTGGGTCACCGTTACTCCATACCAACATCAGGTAGATAGACTGGGTCACAGTTACTACATAGCACCATCAGGTAGATAGACTGGGTCACCGTTACTCCATACCAACATCAGGTAGATAGACTGGGTCACAGTTACTACATAGCAACATCAGGTAGATATATAAGATTGGGTCACAGTTACTACATAGCAACATCATGTAGATAAGACTGGGTCACAGTTACTACATAGCAACATCAGGTAGATAGATTGGGTCACAGTTACTCCATAGCAACATCAGGTAGATAGACTGGGTCACAGTTATTCCAAGCAACATCAGGTAGATAGACTGGGTCACAGTTACTACATAGCAACATCAGGTAGATAAGACTGGGTCACAGTTACTACATAGCAACATCATGTAGATAAGACTGGGTCACAGTTACTCCATACCAACATCAGGTAGATAGACTGGGTCACAGTTACTACATAGCAACATCATGTAGATAAGACTGGGTCACAGTTACTACATAGCAACATCATGTAGATAGACTGGGTCACAGTTACTACATAGCAACATCAGGTAGATAGATTGGGTCACAGTTACTCCATAGCAACATCAGGTAGATAGACTGGGTCACAGTTATTCCAAGCAACATCAGGTAGATAGACTGGGTCACAGTTACTACATAGCAACATCAGGTAGATAAGACTGGGTCACAGTTACTACATAGCAACATCATGTAGATAAGACTGGGTCACAGTTACTCCATAGCAACATCAGGTAGATAGACTGGGTCACAGTTACTACATAGCAACATCAGGTAGATAGACTGGGTCACAGTTACTACATAGCAACATCAGGTAGATAGACTGGGTCACAGTTACTACATAGCAACATCAGGTAGATAGACTGGATCAGTTACTTCGTAACATTAATTAAAAACCAACGTCTATCAAATAAGACTAAAGGAAGCCGGAGACATATTGAAAATTATATTACAAAATAACCAACAATATAAGAGCATCTATCAGGCCAAGCAGAAGATTGTTCCTAAAACAGAAAGTGAAGGATGAAAAACACAGCTAAGTGAAGCGTTTTGCTATTTGTTGTATACACAGAGATGCATGTCTTTGGGTGTATATACACTGAGAGATACATGTCTTCAGTTGTATATACACTGAAAAGTTAACGTCAGTCCCATATCAAGAGATTAAAGTATTCTTAACTGCTGGTAAACAGGTTACATACAACCTTAATGACCCTGGTATAATCGAAAGGTTTTAAACCCCATTTATCTAACCTAACCCCTGAGGGTCATTCAGCGCACCTAGTGGTTGAGGCTCGATCCTCCGTCCCGCATCAGTGTAAATCCTCGAGGCTCCATAGCCGTTTACACGCAGTCAGGACCAGCTTGTTAGGTTAATTGTGTGGAGCGACGGGAGGTCGGGAACCCCACCTAGCGTCAGACGTAACAACTAAGATACAGACGCAGCCTCCCACAACATCCTGCTCTGAGAATATGAAGAGAAACACTCAAATGCAACTTTACTTCTCCAGCGCCATGGTGTTGACGTAGTGACGTAATATAAAAACGTAATAATAATTTTATAATAGTATTACAATTATTATTACTTATATTTACTAAGTATCATCATCAATCAAGAGGCGCTAAACCCTTAGTCGTCTTAAGATTGATGGTCTGAACACATGGACTCCAGATTGAGGGACTGATTACCTCAAACTCCTCACCTTTCAACGTTCATCTCTATACCAGACGGAGGAAGCCACTTGTTGGCGAAACGTTGCAATAATAAAGATTCCCAAATGTTGCAAAAGTGACTTATTCTTCAAGAGTAAAGTTAGCAAGGTTGTTAACATATAGACGAGAATGTTACTAAGGTTGTTAACATATAGACGAGAATGTTACCAAGGTTAACATATAGACGAGAATGTTACCAAGGTTAACATATAGACGAGAATGTTACCAAGGTTAACATATAGACTGGAATGTTACCAAGGTTAACATATAGACGAGAATGTTACCAAGGTTAACATATAGACTGGAATGTTACCAAGGTTAACATATAGACGAGAATGTTACTAAGGTTAACATATAGACTGGAATGTTACCAAGGCTAACATATAGACGAGAATGTTACTAAGGTTAACATATAGACTGGAATGTTACCAAGGTTAACATATAGACGAGAATGTTACCAAGGTTAACATATAGACTGGAATGTTACCAAGGTTAACATATAGACGAGAATGTTACCAAGGCTAACATATAGACGAGAATGTTACCAAGGTTAACATATAGACGAGAATGTTACTAAGGTTAACATATAGACTGGAATGTTACCAAGGTTAACATATAGACGAGAATGTTACTAAGGTTGTTAACATATAGACGAGAATGTTACCAAGGTTAACATATAGACGAGAATGTTACCAAGGTTAACATATAGACGAGAATGTTACCAAGGTTAACATATAGACGAGAATGTTACCAAGGTTTACATATAGACTAGAATGTTACCAAGGTTAACATATAGACTGGAATGTTACCAAGGTTAACATATAGACGAGAATGTTACCAAGGTTAACATATAGACGAGAATGTTACCAAGGTTAACATATAGACGAGAATGTTACCAAGGTTAACATATAGACGAGAATGTTACCAAGGTTAACATATAGACTGGAATGTTACCAAGGTTAACATTTAGACTGGAATGTTACCAAGGTTAACATATAGACGAGAATGTTACCAAGGTTTACATATAGACTGGAATGTTACCAAGGTTAACATATAGACTGGAATGTTACCAAGGTTAACATATAGACGAGAATGTTACTAAGGTTGTTAACATATAGACGAGAATGTTACTAAGGTTGTTAACATATAGATTGGAATGTTACCAAGGTTAACATATAGACGAGAATGTTACGAAGGTTAACATATAGACTGGAATGTTACCAAGATTAACATATAGACTGGAATGTTACCAAAGTTGTTAACATATAGACTGGAATGTTACCAAGGTTGTTAACATATAGACGAAAATGTTACAAAGGTTGTTAACATGTAGACGAGAATGTTAACAAGGTTGTTAACATATAGACTGGAAAGTTACCAAAGTTAACATATAGACTGGAATGTTACCAAGGTTGTTAACATATAGACGAGAATATTACCAAGGTTGTTAACATAGAGACGAGAATGTTACCAAGGTTGTTAACATATAGACTGGAAAAAAACCAAAGTTGTTAACATATAGACTGGAATGTTACCAAGGTTGTTAACATGTAGACGAGAATGTTAGCAAGGTTGTTAACATGTAGACGAGAATGTTACCAAGGTTGTTAACATATAGACTGGAATGTTACCAAGGTTGTTAACATGTAGACGAGAATGTTAGCAAGGTTAACATATAGACAGGAATGGGAAAGAAGTAAAGGTTAGGCTGGTGGCAAGAGGTTTGCTATTAAAAACAATAACTAATTTTATAAATAATGTTGTCACAAATGTTTATTGGTTTATCCCAGTGTTTCTCAACCAGGGTGCCACGGCACCCTAGTGTGCCACTGATAGTGCCCAGAGGTGCCGCAAGATTGTTAGAAATTTTACACTGGCTTCATCGTCTTAATTAAAACACCACAATTTTTTTTTTTTTTTGACTATTGTTTGGTATCTAACTTTTTCAGAAGAGTTGTTATACTTTTGTTCGAACAGATATTATTAAGTGATAAACTATTATAATATAATTGTAAATACATGATTAAGTCAAAGGGTATTATGATGGGAAAGTAAATTTATTTAATAATAACCATTTATATTTTAGTTTACGATCATCAAGTTGCAGGAAAAATATATGGTAATTCTCGGGCAATTTTCCACATATTACCTTTGTGAGTTGGGATTTTTGTGTGCCTACAACCATAAAACCTAACAAAAGGTAAAGGCCACAGTAGGTCGAGGAAGACATGAGAGTATGTATGTTCAATATTCCAGCTGATATCAAGAGGATCTGCCAGTCACACCAAGATCAAGTATCTCAAGTTACAGAAGACAAGTTAGTTTCTGTTTTTGTTTATCTTATGGTGATCTATAGTGTTTGTGTATTACACTAACAGGCTTGTGTATTTCGTTTGTGTGTTTTATGCGCTAGTATGGAAGAAATCACAAAACGCGTCATTGCAAATATGAAAAAATACCACAGTGAAAATAGGAAATAAAACCTGAGCGCTTTTATGCGCTTACACAATCTTCAGAGGATGTACGTGTAAGCACTTGAAAGCGCTCAGGTTTTATTTCCTATTTTCACTTGGTATTTTTTCATGCTCTGGTATGTTTTTTTTATTATTAAGACTAAGTACTCTTGGGAAGCTGTTCTAAAAGAAAATTAACCAGGGGCGCCACAGAAGATATGACTCGAGGCTTCCATCACTGAAAAACCGTTTAAAACCAATAGCTTATCACATGGTTGTTTTGAGAAGTTGCAAAGGTTGGTAGAGGATTTTGGGAGGGTATGTTAGAGATGAAACTTTGAATGGAACTTAGAAAAGATCAACATGATGGGGATAACGACAAATCTAGGCAATGAGAGATTGAATATCAGACTGAAGGACGTATGGAGAAGGTAAAGATCCTCAGATATCTGACAGTTAACTTGTCAGACTGGACTGTTAAAGATCACGTAAACAATAGACTTGACGAGGGGAGAGGAAAACAAGATGACTGGTGCATTGAGGCATCTGTGCAAACAAAGAACGTTGTATTGGAAGCAAAAAAGTGAGTGTACTAGAGTATAGTGGTACTAATACTGTTACATTTGTGTATACCATGGGCTTTAAACGATGCAGTGGGACAGAGGTTGGATGCAGTGATGTCGTGTGTGAAGGCAACGTGTTGTGTGATTATGCAGAGAACTCGAAGCTTTGAGATTACGAGTGAAATTACCAAAAGTATTATCTACAATGTTCAAGAGGGGTTGTTGATATGGTTTGGACATTTAGAGAGGATGGAGCAAAATAGGATGACTTGGAGGGTGAATAAATCTTGATGTACAGGCGCTCCTAGAAAATGTTGAAGATGGAGGTAAAGTGGGTTTTAGCGCTAGAGGCTTAATCACCTAGCAGGCTTGTGTGAGCGCGTTAGGCGTGAGTGGAAACAAGTGATTCTATGACTTGACGTGCTGTTGGAGTGTGAGCAAGGTAACAATTATGAAGAGATTCAGGGAAACCGGTTAACTGGACTTGAGACCTGGAGATGGGAAGTACAATGCCTGCGCTCTTAAGGAGGAGTTTGGAATGACAGCTGAACTGTCGTATCTGCACGCCTCTGGCAAGACAGTGTAAATAATAGTGAAAGAAGTTTTTTCTTCGGGTCACCCTGCCTCGGTGGGAAACGGCCAGCATCTTTATATATATATATATATATATATATTAATAGACAGAATACATTTATAGAAAACACAAACATGAATACAATGGTACAATATGTCAAAGATTATGAATCTCCTCCAGTTCCTCCGAAACCGGACGCGAGCCAAGTATGCAGCATGCGTTTCCCCTCTGGATGGCCACGCTGAGACGCTGGAACATGAACGTGGCTGCCCTTGGGTCCCTGGTGGTGTCGATGAGTCTGGAACCCAGTTCTTTAAGGAAACGTGTTGCATTTTTTCCCCACGCTCCCAAGGTCTCTGATCCCACTGGGACAAATTTATACTGTTGGCTTATGTCCCTGTACTTGCCGATCTTGTACTCCTCTCTGTGGTCAGCAGCTCCTCCCTGTCGCCCGACACTGTGATGGATGTAGGTGTCAGCCAGTGTCGACAAACAGGTATAATCCCATGCTAAGAGCTTGCCATTCTTCCAAGGATAGATGGTGATCCCGTCGGGGCGGTTTGCTGGGTTGTGGGCGTTGTTGGCTGCTAGTGATCGAGACTCTCTCGGCTGGGCATCCAGCTGTAGCGAGGGTTCTCTTTATGATGTCGTTGACCTCATTGTGTCTTGCATGCCAACCCTTGGTTTTAGAACAGTTAAGACCATGTAGACCATATTGGTCGGCTTGCGCATCGCTGCAAATACACGTATATTCCGTGTGAATAGGGGCAGCAAGGCGCAGAGCCACTGCAATACGAAGGGTCTTAGGGTCCAGGCGTGTTCCCATGGCCGAAATGGGAACTGTTTGGAGGAAGTCCCCAGAGTGAGGTGCACTCACAGCTAGGAGACGGGCAGTCTCCTGTCTGATGTGACGGCCCTGAGCATATTGGCAAGTATCTTTTCAGCGATGGGGCCGTCCCAGCTTGACTGTTTGTAGGCCAGTTCTTCACTAGGTTTTGGTGTTGGAGCAGCAAGAGTCTCCCATTCAGTGATGGCACTGGTGTAGCTATATATATATATATATATATATATATATATATATATATATATATATATATATATATATATATATATATATATATATAATAATGGCAGCACTACCAAAACTGACACTTTACCTATAATAGATTATGGTTCCATACCCCATCACCAGGTGGCTCGCCATTCCAATAGACAAACATGTATCCCTGATGCCGTAGAAGATAGGTTGAGCTGCCTGGGTGTGTATTAGTGACGAGACGCACCAAAATGGATGCACCTGACTTTTATCATTTAAAAAAAACACAAAAACTGGTGCTGGAGCGTGAAATATGGGTATATAAATAACGTGGGATGCCCCGGTCTGACAACGTCGTGTGCCCAGGCGGGTATGTGGTCAGGGAACCCTAATTTGAGATGCTGGGTAGGGCGACGTTGCTGGTCTGAAGTATCAACGGTCTACGGTCGGTCAGTCGGTCAACGCGTGCGGTCCGTTTATTGGTGGTCTCGGACCTGTCAGTCGGTCGAGTGTTCCATAAGAACTGAGGCACCGAGGGTCTGTAAAGACCAATGTAAAGACACTGGAAGGAATAGGCCCTTCTAAGAGATCAAGAGGACCTCTTAAGGGAACAAGAGGACCTCTCAAGGGAACAAGAGGACCTGTCAAGGGAACAAGAGGACCTCTCAAGGGAACAAGAGGACCTCTCAAGGGAACAAGAGGCCCTCTCAAGGGAACAAGAGGCCCTCTCAAGGGAACAAGAGGACCTCTCAAGGGAACAAGAGGACCTCTCAAGGGAACGAGAGGACCTCTCAAGGGTACGAGAGGACCTCTCAAAGGAACGAGAGGACCTCTCAAGGGTACGAGAGGACCTCTCAATGAAACGAGAGGACCTCTCAAGGGTACGAGAGGACCTCTCAATGAAACGAGAGGACCTCTCAGTAAACGAGAGGACCTCTCAAGGGTACGAGAGGACCTCTCAAAAGAACGAGAGGACCTCTCAATGAAACGAGAGGACCTCTCAAGGGTACGAGAGGACCTCTCAAGGGTACTAGAGAACCTCTCAAGGAAACGAGAGGACCTCTCAAGGGTACGAGAGGACATCTCAAGGGTACGAGAGGACCTCTCAAGGGAACGAGAGGACCTCTCAAGGGAACGAGAGGACCTCTCAAGGGAACGAGAGGACCTCTCAATGAAACGAGAGGACCTCTCAAGGGTACGAGAGGACCTCTCAAGGGAACGAGAGAACCTCTCAAGGAAACGAGATGACCTCTCAAGGGAACAAGAGGACCTGTCAAGGGAACGAGAGGACGTTTAGGGAAACAAGAGGACTTCTCAAGGGAACGAGAGGACCTCTCAAGGGAACGAGAGGACGTTTAGGGGAACGAGAGGACCTCTCAAGGAAACGAGTGGACCTCAAGGAAACGAGAGGACCTCTCAAGGAAACGAGAGGACCTCTCAATGAAACGAGTGGACCTCAAGGGAACGAGAGGACCTCTCAAGGGAACGAGTGGACCTCAAGGAAACGAGAGGACCTCTCAAGGAAACGAGAGGACCTCTCGATGAAACGAGTGGACATCAAGGAAACGAGAGGACTTCTCAAGGAAACGAGAGGACCTCTCAAGGGAACGAGTGGACCTCAAGGAAACGAGAGGACTTCTCAAGGGAACGAGAGGACCTCTCAAGGGAACGAGAGGACCTCTCAAGGAAACGAGAGGACCTCTCAAGGAAACGAGAGGACCTCTCAAGGGAACAAGAGGACCTCTCAAGGGAACAAGAGGACCTCTCAAGGGAACGAGAGGACCTCTCAATGAAACGAGAGGACCTCTCAAGGGTACGAAAGGACCTCTCAAGGGTACGAAAGGACCTCTCAAGGGAACAAGAGGACCTCTCAAGGGAACGAGAGGACCTCTCAATGAAACGAGAGGACCTCTCAAGGGTACGAGAGGACCTCTCAAGGGAACAAGAGGACCTCCCAAGGGAACGAGAGGACCTCTCAAGGGAACAAGAGGACCTCTCAAGGGAACGAGAGGACCTCTCAAGGAAACGAGAGGACCTCTCAAGGAAACGAGAGGACCTCTCAAGGAAACGAGAGGACCTCTCAAGGAAACGAGAGGACCTCTCAATGAAACGAGAGGACCTCTCAAGGGTACGAAAGGACCTCTCAAGGAAACGAGAGAACCTCTCAAGGGAACAAGAGGACCTCTCAAGGGAACGAGAGGACCTCTCAAGGGAACGAGAGGACCTCTCAAGGGAACGAGAGGACCTCTCAAGGGAACGAGAGGACCTCTCAAGGGAACAAGAGGACCTCTCAAGGGACCAAGAGGCTCTCCCGTAGAAGAGGCCCTCCGTAGGAAGCAAGAGGCCCTCCCGAGGCAGAGAGTTCATTTCTTGTCCCGTCGGGCGCTGCTCTCATGGCGGCGGGTCTGTGAACTTGAGGCGAAAATTTTTTTAATCGGATCCAGCTGATCCCACAACAACGACAACAAAGGAACAATGGCGTCTCATTGTCGGCAGCAAAAAAAAAATAAATAAAATAAAGGCGAGACTTAATTCAGTGGTAATTCTCAGATGCTCCTGCAAGATTCTCAGATGCTACTGCAAGATTCTCAGATGCTCCTGCAAGATTCTCAGATGCTCCTGCAAGATTCTCAGATGCTCCTGCAAGATTCTCAGATGCTCCTGCAAGATTCTCAGATGCTCCTGCAAGATTCTCAGATGCTCCTGCAAGATTCTCAGATGCTCCTGCAAGATTCTCAGATGGTCCTGCAAGATTCTCAGATGCTACTGCAAGATTCTCAGATGCTCCTGCAAGATTCTCAGATGCTCCTGCAAGATTCTCAGATGCTCCTGCAAGATTCTCAGATGCTCCTGCAAGATTCTCAGATGCTCCTGCAAGATTCTCAGATGCTCCTGCAAGATTCTCAGATGCTCCTGCAAGATTCTCAGATGCTACTGCAAGATTCTCAGATGCTACTGCAAGATTCTCAGATGCTACTGCAAGATTCTCAGATGTTCCTGCAAGATTCTCAGATGTTCCTGCAAGATTCTCAGATGTTCCTGCAAGATTCTCAGATGCTCCTGCAAGATTCTCAGATGCTCCTGCAAGATTCTCAGATGCTCCTGCAAGATTCTCAGATGCTCCTGCAAGATTCTCAGATGCTCCTGCAAGATTCTCAGATGCTACTGCAAGATTCTCAGATGCTACTGCAAGATTCTCAGATGTTCCTGCAAGATTCTCAGATGTTCCTGCAAGATTCTCAGATGCTCCTAAATCCAGATAAAAATTAGATCTCAGAAAGTAATATGAATTTTTTTTAGAAAAGAACTCGAGATTTTTTTTTTGAGGTGCTACCCAATTTTTATTTACATATTTTATTCATTTATCTAATATTTCATTCTAACAATTCGTCAAAAAATGTGTCTTTTTTCCTTACGATCTTCTACATTAATGAACGTTCATTTTCTCTGATATAAACACAAACTGTTCAAAAAAGGAACGCAACCCACTGAGAAGGTGTGTTCATTAGTGAATTTTAAAAGAAAATGGCCATTATGGTTTTTCACAAAAGTGTACAAACGTTGAATCATATTAGTGAAGAAATCGAATTAGCTAAAACTCGTTAAAAACTATAAAAAAAAATGACTTGCGAAATGTCAGGATTTTTCATTGCGTGTAAAATGTCGAAAATTTGGCTCAAGTTTGATTGAAATTTATGATGATTTACGTTTATACACAAAACAGTACTTGTTTTGATGTCCCACGTGATCTGCCATCAATTGTAAGGTAAATATTGAGAGTGATTTGAACACTGTGTTCATTAAAAAATACCACCAAAAAATTAAATTCCACAATACGAACACGATAATGTATTCAATGATTACTAAGAGACAGAAAAACAATGGGTGCCTTTTCAAACAACCTTTACAAAGATACTTATAAAGATACTTTATAAAGGTAAACTCACCTGTTATATATCTATCAGAGTATCGCCGTTGCTTCTTGCAGATTTAGTATTAGGTTACTTTATCCTTCTAGTCTGAAGAGCTGGATCTTTCAGTCGTCTTCCTCCTACCGAACCTAAATACCCCCTCATTCCTCCCATCCCTACCCCATCCTTCCCATCCCTTCTTTCCCATCCCTGTTCTATCCCCATCCCTCCCCTCTCCTTCCTTTCCTGCTTTTGGACTTTGGGGTCTTCCTCTCTGAAATTTTAGCTCCTAGGTTGGGGAAACGGTGTTGTCTGTCCCATTCCGTTGAGGTCCTTGATGGATGATGTTGTTTGCCACAGAATCTGGATCATCTGGGAATGTCCCGATACCCCTCTGGATTTCTGGGGGAAGGCTTAGGGTGTTCTTCAGGTGATGGGTGTATCTCTGGAGGATTTCTGTCGGTTCCGGGAGATGGCGGCCGAAGGAGGCATGCCTTCTCATACGTGTTCTCGGCCTCGTTGTCCATGTTGGCAGTTTGAACGGGCGAATTGGGTTCTTTACTCACGTCATACTGATTTAGTCAAGAACCTTTTTTTTTTATCTTCAACCACTGAGCCGTTACAACTATTTTTGTCCTTGGGTTTAACCTCAACCTCAAATACAATCCCTCAGGAAGACACCCTCAGAAATGCATGCCTTGGTGGTCGTTACAACAGGATCACTGAGCAACTTCATGATTTTAAGCAAGCGAGGGCTGTTGCCCGACGTGTCATCTGTGAAACTAAATGTGCTTCACGGATGACACGTAGGGATTATGTTTCTACTGTCACTTCGTCTTCCTCTATGAGTGCAGTTTCGAAAAAAGTACTGAAATTGAGTGGCAGGTACTCTTCCAGACCCGGCTCCTGTTCTTAAGGTTGCCGGTGTCAGCATTGAAAGCCCTCTTGAAGCTGCTACTGAGATTGGAAATCATCTTGTCCGTATCTCAAGGGCTAAATTGATGCCCCTCGTTTCTTTCCTCCAAGTCTGCCAGAGAAGAGTCTTATAATGTGCCTTTTACGCTTCTGGAATTAGAGTCAACACTTTTCTCTTGCCCATCGTCGGTAGCTGGACCTGATGAAATTTGACACATGTAGCAACATCTGGGTATCTTTATTGTAGACGTTTAGCCATCCAGTGGCTTTATCAATACAAATTCTAGGAAGTAAATTGAATACAGTAAGAAAATCTCTCAGCTGAGTTGTGAGATCACAAGTCTGTTCACCCATGAGGACTACTCATCTTGTATAGTCTACTTCTTCAATTCGTCCTAATGTATTGTACGATCTACAATAAAGATACCCAGATGTTGCACGTGTCTAAATTTCATCTTGTCGGTATTATATACCATTCTTGTAGCTGGACCTGATGGCATTCATATTCGTATGCTTCAGCATTTACATCCGTCAGCCCTCGTAGCTCTTACGTCTTTTTAATCTTGTTTGGTCGCAGGGGGTTCTTTCCCATCTGTGGAAAACTGCCGTTGTTCTGCTTTTTCATAAACCGGATACTTCGGGCCATGATGACTATCATCCCATTGCTCTTACCAGTGCAGTTTGCAAGTTGAGGGAACGTCTAGTAAATAGACCTTTGGTGTAGTATGTAGTGATACATAATAGTCTTTCCAATCATCAGTTTGGCTTTCGTGGGGGCTTGACCCCTTTCTCTGCTTAGATACCTATTTTCATAATTCTTTTACTAGTAACCACTCAGTTATTGCAGTCTTTTTTGATCTTGAAAAGGCATATGACACTACTTGGAGATATAACATCTTCGCCCAAGTTCATTCCTCAGGCCTCCGGGGCAATCTGCCATTTCTCCTTGAAAACTTCTTGTCTGAGAGACATTTCCGTGTTTGGGTTAATAATTTGTTTTCCCCGAACTTTGTCCAAGCTGATGGTGTTCCTCAGGGATGTGTACTTAGCACCACTCTTTTTCTACTAGCTATAAATGATCTGGCCTCTGTTCTCCCATCTAATATTTGGTCATCATTTTATGGTGATGACTTTGCTATAGCTTGTGCAGGCGATAACTGCCACCTAGTAGTTGCAGCCTCACCCCAGAATGCCGTCAACCATGTTTCACACTGGGCCACAACTCATGGGTTTCAATTTTCTGGTGTTAAAACGCACCAAATTACTTTCACCAGACGTTCTGTTGTCTCTGATACTCCATTGTACTTGTATGGTTTCCATATCCCTGAACGTGTTACTGTCAGATTTCTCTGCCTTCTGTTTGGTCGCCGGATGTTCTGAAAACTTCACATTACCTCCCTGAAATCAACTTGCCATAGCCAGCTGAACATCTTTATAACCCTCGCTCATCTTTCATGGGGGTCGGATCGACGAACTCTCCCTCGGCTTCATTATACCCTAATCCTATCGAAACTAAGATTGTGGCGACCAGATATGTTCAGCGGCCTCTCCCGCAACTCTTTCTAAACTCCAGTTCATTATCAGGGATTACTTTTGTGTCTAGGTGTTTTTCGCTCCTTCCTTGTCGAGAGTCTATATGCGGAGGCTAATGTTCCATTTTTGCATTATCAGCGTGATGCCCATTGTCTCCGATATTCTTGTCCGCTCTCATAAATTTCACGATCCTTCTACTTAGAGGATGGTAACAGACGTTAGTAGAGGTCCATTATTTGATCACTGCCCTTGTTTACTCAGCCCCTTTTCTCTTCATATTCACTCTGTCTTGGCGTCTCTTCAATTACCCCCTTTACATGTTCACCTGGCATCCACCTTTTCTCTTCCCCCTTGGGAGGTTTCGACGGTTCAAGTTTGTTCTTCCCCACTGCCGTGCGGTGAAGCTCAAATATCTACAATAACTTCTCGTTCCCTTTTTCATAACCACTTCCGATCTCATTCTCATGGCGTCACAGTTTACACTGATGGTTCAAAATCCTCTGACGGTGTCGGGTTTGCAGCAGTGTTCCCGGACAGTGTTATACAAGGTTATTAGACTCGGCTAGCATTTTTACAGCTAAACTGTATGCAATTCTCATAGCGATTATCTGTATAGCATCCAGACCTACCTCAACATCTGTTGTAGTTTCAGACTCCTTTAGTGCCTTGCAGGATATTAAAAAAATTAATTCACCTCATCCCATAGTTCTTCACTTCCAGCTCTGGTTATGCCGCATCTCTAGCAGAAGAAATCGTTTTCTGGTGGGTCCCAGGTCATGTTGATGTTCAGGTCAATGAGCAAGCAGACTCTGCTGTGCGGTCAACTGTTCTTGATCTTCCTCTATCATGTAGGGGTATTCCATTCTCAGATTATTTTGCAGTAATATCTAGCCACCTTCTCAACCGTTGGCAACAACGTTGGTCTGATTTGATTTATAACAAATTATATTTTATCAAGCCGAGTTTGTTTTTGGTATTCTTATTTGTTTTTGGTATTCTTATTTGTTTTTGGTATTCTTATTTGTTTTTGGTATTTTTATTTGTTTTTGGTATTCTTATTTGTTTTTGGTATTCTTATTTATTTTTGGTATTCTTATTTGTTTTTGGTATTCTTATTTATTTTTGGTATTCTTATTTGTTTTTTGGTATTCTTATTTGTTTTTGGTATTCTTATTTGTTTTTGGTATTCTTATTTATTTTTGGTATTCTTATTTATTTTTTGGTATTCTTATTTGTTTTTGGTATTCTTATCATCGATGCCGAGGTTGGGAGACTACGCTCGCCCGTCTTCACATGTCTCATTCATGAGTATCTCATGGAGAGATGGCCAGTTCCACTCAGTTTGCCATATTCTGTTGGATTGACCAGTCTACCAGCGAGCAGCAGAATTTACCTCCGACGTCGTCACCGCTCTAACACACTAACTTGATCCTCCCTTCTCGCTGACAGCCCCACCTTTGACAGCGACTTCCTCTGTGATGACTTTTTGACAGCACCAGCTTTACGACACCAGTAGGTTGTAGCGAATATAATACAAAATCAACATTTGCTTTTTAGCCTGACCATGGCAATTTTCTTGATTTTTTTTATCATAATATCTTTATTTACTACAAGTACATGTACAAGGTATACAGGCCATAGCTGACATCAATGACATACTACTATATAGAAAGCCGCTTGTTATGCAGAGCATTTCGGGCAAATTAGGTCAGATTTTACCAGGATGCGACCTACACCAGTCGACTAACACCCAGGTACCCGCTTTACTGATGGACGAACATGGACAACAGGTGTAAGGAAACACGCCCAATGTTTCTAACCTTGCCGGGAATCGAACCCGAACCCTCACCGTGTGAAGCGAGAGCTTTTGCCACCACGCCACGGGCCACCGTGGCAAAAAAATCCAACGTTTGCTGAGCAATTACATGCATATATAATTATAATGTATTATCTTTGTGCCTAATGAATAACTACCAGCCCTATAAATCCCTATAAAAATACGATATGGTGGAAGTTGTCGGTGGTCTATAAGCTGCAACTAACAATTAGAGATAGATACGGTGAAAGATGCCAGTAGCCCTATAAAAGCCAAACAACAAACTACAATGGAACTAAGTCACTTTGATTTTTTGGGGTTATCCTAGGTAATTTACACATGTGTTAATATATATGATAATGTGTGTAATTGTGTTTATGTACCTGTACGTAAATAAACTTACTGTACTACTAGGATAACAGTATGCCATGTCCACAAATCGGATTTTCATACGATTGAGAGCCATCTATGGAGTAACGTTTAACACATAACTAGACGACAAAAAATCATTTAAACAGAAGTAAACAACAAATATTTCAACACATATGTAAGCTGGAATAAACAGAAGTTGACGGGAATAAACATTTAAACAGAGGTAGAAGACTACAAATATTTAAAAAAGCGGTAAAAGATCGAACAAAAACATGTAAGTAAATGTTTAACAAATACTTAAACAAATACTTATACAAAGAGGTAGACATCAAGAAACATTTAAACAGGAACACAAAACAGTAAACATTTAAACAGAGGCACACAACAGTAAACATTTAAATACACACAATAATCATTAGGACAAACACATCAAAAAACATTTAAAGAGCAGCAAGAATCATCACAAAGGCTACACAGGTACCTCGGTTCCTCTTCTCCAAGATGTGAGTCACAGGAGCTGGCTAATACCCAAGTACCTACTTACTGCTAGGCGGAGAGGACCACGTACCTACTTACTGCTAGGCGAAGAGGACCAAGTACTGTACGTACATACTGCTGGGCGAAGATGACCAAGTACCTACCTACTTTGTCCTCTTCGCCTATAAGTAGGTACTTGGCGAAGAGGGCCAACAGGTGTAAGGAAACATGGCCAATTTCTCCACTCGACCCAGGATCAAACCCAGGTTTATCGATTGTGAGCCACAACCATCACTTCAACCGCTAGATGCCAACCCAAACATTCCCTTAAAATTAGCCTCGTTAAGAACACTCTTGTTTTTATACAAGAGACATTTTTTCTCTTTTTTTTTCTCTATGTGATGTAAATTAAATCACGACAGTATATAACAAAGCTTCCATTACCGCCAGGGAGATAACGGAGATAAGAAGAGAGATAATAAAGGTTGACAGAGATAAAAGCTAAGAATGTTGATAAAAACTGTTGATGTGAAGATAAGACGCCTTTTTTAAGTGATATGCGGGTGGTGGGTTGGGAGGGTGGTTGATGGTGGTTATGGTGGTGATAGTGGTGATGGTGGTTGTTAATGGTGATGAGACAGTGATGGTGGTTGTTAATGGTGATGAGACGGTGATGGTTGATGGTAATAGTGCTGGTTGTGATGGTGGTTCATGATAATAGTAATGATGGTGGTGGATGATTGTGATGACGATGGTGGTTGATGGTGAGAATGGTGGTGGTTGAAGGTGAGGATGGTGGTGGAGAATGGTGAGGATGGTGGTGATTGATAGTGAGGATGGAGGAGATTGGTGGTGAGGATGGTGGTGGTTGAAGGTGAGGATGGTGGTGGTTGAAGGTGAGGATGGTGGTGGTTGATAGTGAGGATGGTGGTGGTGGTTAAAGGTAAGGATGGTGGTGGATAATGGTGAGGACGGTGATGATTGATAGTGAGGATGGTTGTAGATAATGGTGAGGATGGTGGTGGTCGATGGTGAGGATAGTGGTGGTGGTTGATGAAGATGGTGGCTGATGGTGAAGATGGTGGCTGATGGTGAAGATGGTGGTGGCTGATGGTGAAGATGGTGGTGGCTGATGGTGAGGATGCTGTTGGTTGAAGGTGAGGATGGTGGTAGTATGGTGGTGGTAATGGTGAGAATGGTGGTGGTTGAAGGTGAGGATGGTGGTGATTGATGGTGAGGATGGTGGTGATTGATAGTGAGGATGGTGGTGATTGATGGTGAGGGTGATGATGGTGAGAATGGTGGTAATATTGGTAGTTGTGGTAGTGTTGGTAGTTGTTGTCACCAGTCATGGCTTGTATTAACCCTGTTGCTCACCTCGTGCAGAGTAGCCGTACTCCAGCTCCTGGTTCTTGAACATGTGCTCTTTCTCGTTAGTACCCCTAAATACCCTCTCATGCTTTAAAGGTACCAAATGGGTATCTTGCACGCTGCGATCATATCTCCTTGCACAGGTGTTGGTAACCTATCTTAATAGCAACCACACCTGAGCTCCAGCACCAGCCTGGTGCAAAACGAACAGGTAAATCCCACATTCCTTTTATGAAACCAATTGATCAGTGTTCATGACAGTACTCTCACCACCATCCACACTACTCTCAACACCATCCACACTACCCTCACCACCATCCACACTACCCTCACCACCATCCACACTACCCTCACCACCATCCACACTACCATCACCACCATCCACACTACCCTCACCACCATCCACAGTGCATGTAATGTACTCCATCTCAAGAACTGTAACTTCATTCCTTCATCCTTCACAATACAGGCACTGTAACTTTCTTCCTTAATCCTTCCCAGTTCAAGTAGTCTATTTCACACCTGGAGTGCAATACCATCCTTCATGGTGTAGACACTCTACTTACTTTGTCTAAGTGTGGTGTATATTGTGTAGTGCATACCGGGTGTCAGTCGAGGTTGCAAGACTTGCTTGTCACCATACGTACTTCAAACCGAAGTAATAGATCATTATGCTATAGTATTAAACAGTAAATTACTGTTTAACACCTGTGAGACAGATTAATGCCTCCTTGGGTGGTTCTTTTCTATCAGACTACGAAAAGAAATTATTAAAATGGCGGAATGAACGTTAGAATAAATTAAGAGGATATATAAACCCGGGTTGGAAGGAAGGAGGAGGTAGGGATCGTCCGAAGAAGGGTTGGAGGGAGAGGGTGAAGGAGGTTTTAAGGGAGAGAAGCTTGAGCAGCCAGCAGGCGTGTGTAAGCAAGTGGATTATAGGCTATGACAAGCTGCTGGATTGCGGGGAGAAATCGATTACCAGAAGCTGCTTCTCCCTCCTCCGTATGCGCTTGGAGAAGCCTACTGTGTAGGCGAAACGTTTCGGGAAAAAGCATATCTAACTGCTGCACATGTTTCTAACTGACCAACTTGTCAGTATTGTATACCATTAACATATTGACAAGGGTAGTGTATGCTGCAGTTAGGTGCGTCATTTTAGTTACGATATCTACACATTTCTGGCAAGTCAGCTATTAAGTGAATGATAGTTAATGTGCTTTTTCTTATTGGAGGGGAGGAGAAG
>WNWK01017901.1:0-41303 GCA_009830355.1 Cherax destructor
AGAGCCTCTCTATCTGCCAGCTATTTCAGAGCTGCTGTAAAGAAATACAGTGGACCCCGGTTAAGAAAAACTCAGAGTGCTAACGTCCAAAACAAATTCTATCTCCAAAAAAGCACTGCTCAGTAGTCTATTTCAGACTCCTAAAAATAATTCCACAAGCACTTCAGTATAATACTTCACCTCAACTTGTAAAGTGCCATTACGACAATTTTCCTTAGAATGTGAGTGTCTTTTAGACCCAAATACACTTCAAAGCTAACTTCAGGGGTCCACTGTACTACTTACATATTTACGATTTCCAGGTGTTCGACGGTCCACTGTACCTCCTTTTCCTTATGTGATCTTAGTAATAATTAATTATGCTAATAACTCTTTTGAATTCTTTTAACCCTTTGACTGTCGGAGGCCCCTTTCTGAAACTGTCATTCTGTGTTGGGAAATATTAAAAAAAAAAAATTCTTACCAAAATGTTAGGATTATTTTTCTGATTGTTTAAATCCCAAAAACAAGTTTTAGAGATCAGTACTTACCAAGATATAGAGGTGTAAATTTGGCAAAAAAATGAGCTGCGTATGGCAACAGTGGCGAATACCATTCACCCGGTAAAGTTTGGTTTACAGTGGACTCCAGATTACGATGGCGTCGGATTATGCTAAATTCGGTCAGTGATACATTTTTCCATCAAAATATTGGCTCAGTTAACGATGATCTACTCGGAATACGCTATTCGTCCCGGATGCGTACGCGTTGCCCAGCTGGGCCTGGGCACTCCACGGAGCGTCAGTGTGCTATTGTTTACAAGTGAGAGCAACCACCACCCACACCACCCATGCATTGATACCAGTACTACAGTGGACCCCGAGTAACGAGCAAAATTCATTCCAGAAGCATGCTCAAGTGTCATTACTGAACGAATTTACTCCCTTAAGAAATAATGTCAAGTAGGTTAGTCCATTTCAGACCCCAAAAATACACTTCCACAAGCACTTACAATATTATACTTACATAATTGTATGATTTCCAGGGTGTTCCTTACTCTTGGGTCCACTGTATATTGTCATTATTCCACTGTTTTTAGTGCTTGCAACTGCTAAATAAGCCACCATGGGTCCAAAGAAAGCTCCTAGTGCCAGCCCTGTTGTAAAGAGGCTGAGAAATATGGTAGAAGTGAAGGAGGAGATAATAGCAAAAGATGAAAGTGGAGTGCGTATCGCTGAGCTGGCCAGGCTGTATGGCAAAGCCTATTCAACCATCGCTACCATTGTGGCCAAGGAAAATACACATAAAATCAAGGAAGCTGTTGTTGTGAAAGGTGCAAATATGATCACAAAACAGAGATCACAAGTGCTGGAAGATGTGGAAAATTTGTTGTTGGTGTGGATCAACGAGAAACAATTAGCAGGAGATAGTGTTACACAGACAATAATATGTGAAAAAGCAAGGCAGTTGCATGATGATCTCGTCAAGAAAATGCCTGCAATGAGTGCTGAAGTGAACAAATTTAACCCTTTCAAGGTTGCAGAGCCCTGTCTGAATCTCGTTCTCTGGGTCGCAGAATTTAAAAAAAAAAAATCTTATGAAATGATAGTTTTTTTTTTTAAATCTAAAAGGCTAAACAAAACATTTTTGCTCCAGGCCCAGACTCATGGAACTCCGTGTTCATCAAGAACTGCAAGAAGCCCCTATCACATGCTTTTAACATCTTATGGAGAGGAAGCATGGATACTGGGATCTGTCCCGCAGCTACTAAAGACAACAGACATAGCCCCGCTCCACAAAGGGGGCAGTAAAGCAATAGCAAAGAACTACAGACCAATAGCGCTAACGTCCCATATCATAAAAATCTTTGAAAGGGTTCTAAGAAGCAAGATCGCCACCCATCTTGATACCCATCAATTGCACAACCCAGGACAGCATGGGTTTAGAGCAGGCCGCTCCTGTCTGTCCCAACTACTGGACCACTACGACAAGGTCCTGGATGCTCTAGAAGATAAACAGAATGCAGATGTTATATACACAAATTTTGCAAAAGCCTTTGACAAGTGTGACCATGGTATAATAGCATACAAAATGCGTGATAAAGGAATAACAGGAAAAGTTGGTAGATGGATCTATAATTTCCTAACATGTAGCACACAAAGAGTAGTAGTCAACAGAGTAAAGTCTGAGGCAGCTACTGTGAAAAGCTCTGTTCCACAAGGCACAGTACTTGATCCCATCCTATTCCTCATCCTCATATCAGATATTGACAGGGATATAAGCCACAGTGCTGTGTCTTCCTTTGCAGATGACACCCGAATCTGTATGACAGTGTCCACCGTTGAAGACACGGCTAGACTCCAAGCAGACATAAACCAAATCTTTAAATGGGCTGCAGAAAACAATATGAAGTTCAATGATGAGAAATTTCAATTACTCAGATACGGAAAACGTGAAGAAATTAAAATTTCTTCGGAGTACAAAACTAATTCCAACCACACAATAGAGCGAAAAACTAATGTCAAAGACCTGGGAGTGATCATGTCAGAGGATCTCACCTTCAAGGACCATAACAAAGTAGCAATTGCATCTGCTCGAAAAATGACAGGATGGATAATGAGAACCTTCAAAACCAGGGATGCCAAGCCCATGTTGACACTTTACAGATCGCTTGTTCTATCTAGGCTGGAATATTGCTGCACACTAACGGCACCTTTCAAGGCGGGTGAAATTGCTGACGTTGAAAATGTGCAGAGAACCTTCACCGCACGCATAAGTGCGATAAACTACCTCAACTACTGGGAACGCTTGAAGTTCTTAAACCTGTACTCTCTAGAACGCAGGCGGGAGAGATACATTATTATATACACATGGAAAATTCTCGAGGGCTTAGTACAAAACTTGCACACAAAAATCACTCCCTACGAAAGCAAAAGACTTGGCAGGCGATGTAACATCCCCTCCAATGAGGAGCAGGGGTGCCACTAGCACGTTGAGGGACAACACAATAAGTGTCAGGGGCCCAAGATTGTTCAACTGCCTCCCAGCATATATCAGGGGGATTACCAACAAACCCCTGGCTGTCTTCAAGCAGGCACTGGACAGGCACCTAAAGTCGGTACCTGACCAGCCGGGCTGTGGTTCGTACGTTGGACTGCATGCAGCCAGCAGTAACAGCCTGGATGATCAGGCTCTGGTCCAACAGGCGGCCTGGTCACGGACCGGGCCGTGGGGGCATTGACCCCTGGAATTCTCTCCAGGTAGACTCCAGGTAGACTGAGATATAGAGGATTGAAGTTGACCAAAATTGAACCAATTATGGCAACATTGCCGACTGCCTGTCACCCGGTAATAGTTTATATATTTTTTTTATACTTTTTTTTCTTTTATTTTTTAACATTTTATTTTTTCAAGTAACTTTTATGTCCTGTGAGACCAATATAAACCATATTTTGTATATGTTGGACTATATATTGGTAGATAAAAGACTGTTGAGTAGACTTCAGGATGTACATGTTTATAGTGGGGCCACAGATATATCAGATCACTTTTTAGTTATAGCTACAGTGGGAGTAAAAGGTAGATGGGATACAAGGAAAATAGAAGCAGTAACTAAGAGAGAGGTGAAGGTTTATAAACTAAAAGAGGAGGCAGTTAGGGTAAGATATATAAACGACTATTGGAGGATACATGTGCTAGTGAGAGTGTAGGCAATGGGGTCGAAGATATATGGGGTAGATTTAAAAATGTAGTGTTAGATTATTCAGCAGAACGTTTTTACAAAGTAGAAGTGATGCAAGGTGGGAAGAGTATATGGAGAGAAAAAGAGAGGTTAAGAGAGTGGTGAAGCAATGTAAAAAGAGAGAAATGAGAGAGTGGGTGAGATGTTATCATCAAATTTTTTGAAAATAAGAAAAAGTTTTGGAGTGAGATTAATAAGTTGAGAAAGCCTATAGAACAAATGGATTTGACAGTTAAAAATAGGAGAGGAGAGTTATTAAATGGAGAGTTAGAGGTATTGGGAAGATGGAGGGAATGTTTTGAGGAATTGTTAAATGTTGATGAAGACAGGGAAGCTGTGATTTTGTGTATAGGGCAAGGGGTAATAACATCTTGTAGGAGTGTGGAAGAGCCAGTTGTGAGTGTGGGGGAAGTTCGTGAGGCAGTGGGTAGAATGAAAGGGGGTAAGGCAGCTGGGATTGATGGGATAAAGATAGAAATGTTAAAAGCAGGTAGGGATATAGTTTTGGAGTGGTTGGTGCTATTATTTAATAAATGTATGGAAGAGGGTAAGGTACCTAGGGATTGGCAGAGAGCATGTGTTGTTCCTTTGTATAAAGGCAAAGGGGACAAAAGAGAGTGCAAAAATTATAGGGGAATAAGTCTGTTGAGTGTACCTGGTAAAGTGTATGGTAGAGTTATTATTGAAAGAATTAAGAGTAAGACAGAAAGCAGGATAGCAGAGGAACAAGGGGGCTTTAGGAAAGGTAGGGGGTGTGTAGACCAAGTGTTTACAGTGAAACATATAGGTGAACAGTATTTGGATAAGGGTAAAGAGGTTTTTGTGGCATTTATGGATTTGGAAAAGGCGTATGATAGGGTGGATAGGGGGCAGTGTGACAGATGTTGCAGGTGTATGGAATAGGAGGTAGGTTACTGAAAGCAGTGAAGAGTTTTTATGAGCATAGTGAGGCTCAGGTTAGAGTGTGTAGGAGGAAGGGGGACTATTTCCCAGTAAAAGTGGGCCTTAGACAAGGATATGTGATGTCACCATGGTTGTTCAATATATTTATAGATGGGGTTGTAAGAGAAGTGAATGCGAGGGTCTTGGCAAGAGGTGTGGGGTTAAAAGGTAAAGAATCAAATACAAAGTGGGAGTTGTCACAGTTGCTTTTTGCTGATGACACTGTGCTTTTGGGAGATTCTGAAGAGAAGTTGCAGAGGTTGGTGGATGAATTTGGTAGGGTGTGTAAAAGAAGAAAATTGAAAGTGAATATAGGAAAGAGTAAGATGATGAGGATAACAAAAAGGTTAGGTGACGAAAGATTGAATATCAGATTGGTGGGAGAGAGTATGGAGGAGGTGAATGTATTCAGATATTTGGGAGTGGCCATGTCAGCGGATGGGTCTATGAAGGATGAGGTGAATCATAGAATTGATGAGGGGAAAAGGGTGAGTGGAGCACTTTGCAGTCTGGGGAGACAAAGAACTTTGTCCATGGAAGTAAAGAGGGGAATGTATGAGAGTATAGTTATACCAACACTCTTATATGGGTGTGAAGCATGGGTGATGAATGTTGCAACGAGGAGAAGGCTGGAGGCAGTGGAGATGTCATGTCTGAGGTCAATGTGTGGTGTGAATATAATGCACAGAATTCGGAGTTTGGAAATTAGGAGGAGGTGCGGGATTACCAAAACTATTATCCAGAGAGCTGAGGAGGGGTTGTTGAGGTGGTTCGGACATGTAGAGAGAATGGAACGAGACAGAATGACTTTGAGAGTGTATAAATCTGTAGTGGAGGGAAGGCGGGGTAGGGGTCGGCCTAGGAAAGGTTGGAGGGAGGGGGTAAAGGAGGTTTTGTGTGTGAGGGGCTTGGACTTCCAGCAAGCATGTGTGAGCGTATTTGATAGGAGTGAATGGAGACAAATGGTTTTATAAACTTGACATGTTGTTGGATTGTGAGCAAAGTAACATTTATGAAAGGATTCAGGGAAACCGGCAGGCCGGACTTGAGTCCTGGAGATGGGAAGTACCGTGTCTGCACTCTGAAGGAGGGGTGTTAATGTCGCAGGTTTATAACTGTAGTGTAAAGCACCCCTCTGGCAAGACAGTGATGGAGTGAATGATGATGAAAGTTTTTCTTTTTCGGGCCAACCTGCCTTGGTGGGAATCGGCCGATGTGTTAATAAAAAAATAAAATTTTGTATATATACACTCCTTATATACTTCACAATAACTGCTGGCTGACTGGCTGGCTGGCTTGCTGACCAGTTGTGGCTGGCTGGCTGGCTGGCTGGCTTGCTGAACAGCTGGCTGGATGGATGGCCAGCTGACTGGCTGGCTTTCTGGCTGACCAGCTAGCAGGCTGGCTGGCTGGCTGGCTGGCTTGCTGACCAGTTGGCTGGCTGGCTGGCTAGCTGACCAGCTGGCTGGATGGATGGCCAGCTGGCTTGCTGGTTTGCTGACAAGTTGGCTGGCTAGCTGACCAGTTGGCTGGCTAGCTGACTAGTTGGCTGGCTGGCTGGCTAGCTGACCAGCTGGCTGGCTGAACAGCTGGCTGTATGGATGGCCAGCCGACTGGCTGGCTTGCTGACCAGTTGGCTGTCTAGCTGACCAGTTGGCTGGCTGGCTGGCTAGCTGACCAGTTGGCTGGCTGGCTGGCTAGCTGACCAGCTGGCTGGCTGGCTAGCTGACCAGCTTGCTTGCTGGTCGGTTGGCTGAACAGCTGGCTGGATGGATGGCCGGCAGGTTGGCTGGCAGGCTGGCTGACCTGCTGCATGGCTGGCTAGCTGAGCAACTGGCTGGCTGGCTAGCTGACCTGCTGGCTGGCTGAACAGCTGGTTGCATGTATGGTCAGCCGCCTGGCTTGCTGGCTGACCAGCTAGCCGGCTGTCTGACTGACTGACTGGCATGGGAGAATATAATAATAATAATAATAGTAATAATAATAATAATAATAATAATAATAAAATAATAATTATTATTATTATTGAAGGACAGTGTAAGAGTGTGTCAGTCTTATCACTAATCTAATTACAGCAGTGACATTGATGATGGGTGAGGATCCTCTTATCTTATTATTATCAGCTAAACTAATTAGTGTTGACATTTGATGACATTTGACAAATGAGGGTACACTGCCTTCCCTTTATTTGTTTCCGCTGTTTTATCTGCCTGTCTGTCTGTCTGTTTGTCTCTCTTTCTGTCTCTTTCTGCCACATCTGAGTCGCTACTTATTTGCCAGAGTGGATTTTGTGGGTTATCCTAGGTAATTTACACTATGTATTTATCCTATGTAATTTACACTATGTATTTATCCTAGGTTATTTACACTATGTATTTATGCTAGGAATTCGCAAGAGCAGGCAAAATATTCACAAACACTGATCTCTGGCGGACGGAGACTCGAACCTACAAGGTTCATAGGTTCGAGTCTCTGTCGGCCAGAGATCAGTGTGTGTGAATATTTCGCCTGCTCTTGCGAATTCCTAGCATTGTAAAAATCTCTAGTTGTGTCAATGCATGCAGGGGATGAGATGAAAAGCTGTAAGCCACCTGCCTGAAAGCTGGGTGCCTTGGATCAACGTCTAGCGTGAGCTGGACGCTAAGGTATTGGACCAGTGTGGTACGGTCGGCAAAGCACTGTGTACTTTGTCACAAGGTTCATAGGTTCGAGTCTCCGTCGGCCAGAAATCAGTGTTTGTGACTATGTATTTATGTGTACCTGTGTGACAGAGCATACTAGCTAGCCAGCCAGCTAGCTAGCCAGCAAGCTAGCCAGCCAGCCAGTCAGCCAGCTGGTCAGCTAGCCTGCCTGCCTGCCTGCCTGCCAGCCAGTCAGCCAGCCAGTCTGCCAGCCTTCTCCCCACTGTCTTCCCCCTACTGTCTCCTCCCCATACTGTCTTCCCCCCACTGCCTTCCCTACCACTCACACTGCCGGAGTGAGGCATTCCTTACCACATGGCTTGGTGACAAAGGTGCACTGAATTACCACTCCCACAATGCAATGCAGGTGCATAGATTTTTTCCTACTGCGCACAGTTACCACATAGACCCATTCTATCACATGCAGGCATCCCAGCTCTCTCCCCCTCGATTTGAAGCCACTAGAATTTATGCGTACTAGTACGTGGAAAACCCTGGCGCGTAAGCCGTACTAGTACGGCCGAAACCCTGAAAAGGTTAAACAAAGACAGCAATGCCTAAGCGTACGTAATAAGGCAAACAGATTAAAGGGATTTATATCAAGAAGTGTAAGCAACAGAAGTCCAGAGGTTATATTACAGCTTTATACATCGTTAGTAAGGCCTCACCTAGATTACGCAGCTCAGTTCTGGTCTCCATATTACAGAATGGACATAAATTCATTAGAAAACATTCAGCGTAGAATGACTAAATAATTACATAGCATTAGAAATCTTCCGTATGAAGAAAGATTGAAGACCCTAAAATTACATTCACTTGTAAGACGAAGAATGAGGGGAGACATGATGAGTGGAACAGTCTGCCTAGTAGGGTTATTGAAGCTAGGACGTTGGGTAGTTTCAAATTTAGGTTGGATAAATTCATGAGTGAGAGGGGTTGGATTTGACTGGGACTCGCACATGAGTAAATAAAATTATCAAAGCTTATTTCTTGGGTAGCATTGAAAATTGGGCTGAGCAAATATTCTGTTAGTGGGATGGATTGTGAAGGACCTGCATAGTATGGGCCAACAGGCCTGCTGCAGTGTTCCTCCTTTCTTATGTGTCGTTGGCAAATTTGCTCATATCACTAGTAATTCCCTCGTCAAGGTCATTGATATATATTATAAATAATGGGCCTAAGACTGATCCCTGTGGAACACCACTTGTTACAAGTCCATATTCGGATTTAACCCCATTTATGCACACTCTCTGCTTCCTATTGGTGAGCCATGACTCGATCCATGATAGCACTTTTTTCCCAATGCCATGATCTGCCATCTTCTTTAACAGTCTCTGGTGCGGTACTCTATCAAAAGCCTTACTAAAGTCTAAATAAACAATATCGATTTCTTTATCATGATCAACAACCTCAAAAGCTTTGTGTAGATGAATGGTTCATTCTGTAACACCTATAACCTTAACAGGTACTTTGGTTAAATCAGTCAGTGCTCTTTGTTGGTGCCTGTGACATGACTACCTCATCATTCATTGCGGGTGGGTCCTGTGCATCTGACTCATCTCCAGCTTCCAGGGAGGTTACATGTGTAGCATCCGTCTGACTGTTGGAGATGTGTGTATTGGGAGGGGGGATATGCTTATCCAAAAATTCGGGTGGAGGCATGGGTATGGGTGGTACACTATCAGTAGTTCCACATGTGCTAGCAGGGTTGGCTAGCTCCTCCACAATTGGTGTGTGTTATGGCACTCTGTTATCACCTGTATAACTGGATTTGTGTATACCTGAATAAATTTACTTACTAAAACCCTTTCAGGGTTTTGGTCGTACTAGTACGGCTATGCCCTGGGGTTATGGACGTACTAGTACGCCTAATGTAGTAAGCAAAACAATAAGAGTAAATGTTATGTATATTAGGTAGGTTT
The DNA here is from genome assembly GCA_009830355.1 of Cherax destructor. Lineage (NCBI taxonomy): Eukaryota > Metazoa > Arthropoda > Malacostraca > Decapoda > Parastacidae > Cherax > Cherax destructor. Next base: position 9,267 of record WNWK01017901.1, read on the forward strand.
ACTGCAGATTTTGTTGAGTTATTATTGGCTTAACCCTTTCAGGGTTTTGGTCGTACTAGTATGGCTTACACTCCAGGGTTTTGGACGTACACTGGAACCCCAGTTAACGAAAAAAATTCATTGCAGAAGCCTGCTCAAGTGTCATTACTGAACGAATTTACTTCCTTAAGAAATAATGTCATTTAGGTTAGTCTATTTCAGACCCCCAAAAATACACTTCCACAAGCACTTACAATATTATACTTACATAAATGCACGATTTCCGGGGTGTTCGTTAACCGGGGTTCCACTGTACTAGTACACTTAAATTCTAGCGCCCTCAAATCAAGCAGAAACAGGCTGTTAGGCCTAGATGTGATAGAATGGGTCTGTGCGGTCAGTGTGCGCAGTATAAAAAAATTCCTGCACCAAACAGTGCATAATGAGGAAAAAAAAACTCTGATCGTATTTTTGGTTTAAAACAGCGACTTTGCAGTCTATTTTCGTATGGTATTTATGGTTGTATTCTCATTTTCTTAGTCTCATTTTATAGAACAGATGATATATTACAGAAATAGAGATAATCGTGACTGGTTTCACGATGACAAGTACCTTGAAACTGAGCGCAAAGTAGCGAAAATGTTCGATTTTGACCGATGTTCAAGAGTAAACAAATTTCACCATGCGTCCAATACACATCAACTGGTGAGTCTGATATTCTTGCATAAGTGCACTGATATTATGTACAGTAGAACGTCATTTAGCACGATAGTTACGTTCCTGAAAAAGTCGTGTTAGATAATTTCGTGTTAAATAATTAAAAGAACTAATGGGAAAAATAGGGTTACGTTCCTGAGAGTCCCCAAAAAGCCAAACAAGTTTTTTTTAGACCAACAGATCTTACAAAAATAAAAGTGAATATGTAATTGTAGTTCATTATCGTGATGTATTATGTTGTTTTTACTGCTTAAGACTACAAATGTAATAGAAATAATAGTATTTACCTTAAATTGTGGGTGCTGGTGTTTGTGGATGATTGTGAAGAGAGTGGAGAATTATGCTGTGGCCCTACTGGGCTGAGGTGGATAGTAGAAGTTCTTGAACTGAAGTCGATGGTTGAACTGAGTGTCTAACTTTAAGTCAGTCAAGCCATTCAGTAAGTCAGTCAAGCCATTCAGTAAGTCAGTCAAGCCATTCAGTAAGTCAGTCAAGCCATTCAGTAAGTCAGTCAAGCCATTCAGTAAGTCAGTCAAGCCATTCAGTAAGTCAAGTCATTCAGTAAGTCAGTCAAGTCATTCAGTAAGTCAGTCAAGTCATTCAGTAAGTCAGTCAAGTCATTCAGTAAGTCAGTCAAGTCATTCAGTAAGTCAGTCAAGTCATTCAGTAAGTCAGTCAAGTCATTCAGTAGGTCAGTAAAGTCATTCAGTAAGTCAGTCAAGTCATTCAGTAAGTCAGTCAAGTCATTCAGTAAGTCAGTCAAGTCATTCAGTAAGTCAGTCAAGTCATTCAGTAAGCTCAGTTCGTAAGTCATTCAGTAAGTCAGCATTCAGTAGTCACAGTTCAGTAAGTCAGTCAAGTCATTCAGTAAGTCAGTCAAGTCATTCAGTAAGTCAGTCAAGTCATTCAGTAAGTCAGTCAAGCCATTCAGTAAGTCAGTCAAGTCATTCAGTAAGTCAGTCAAGTCATTCAGTAAGTCAGTCAAGTCATTCAGTAAGTCAGTCAAGTCATTCAGTAAGTCAGTCAAGTCATTCAGTAAGTCAGTCAAGTCATTCAGTAAGTCAGTCAAGTCATTCAGTAAGTCAGTCAAGCCATTCAGTAAGTCAGTCAAGTCATTCAGTAAGTCAGTCAAGCCATTCAGTAAGTCAGTCAAGTCATTCAGTAAGTCAGTCAAGCCATTCAGTAAGTCAGTCAAGTCATTCAGTAAGTCAGTCAAGCCATTCAGTAAGTCAGTCAAGTCATTCAGTAAGTCAGTCAAGCCATTCAGTAAGTCAGTCAAGCCATTAAAGTCAGTCAAGTCATTCAGTAAGTCAGAGTCATTCAGTAAGTCAGTCCAGTCATTCAGTAAGTCAGTCAAGTCATTCAGTAGGTCAGTCAAGTCATTCAGTAAGTCTAGTCATTCAGTAAGTCAGTCAAGTCATTCAGTAAGTCAGTCAGTCTAGTAAGTCAGTCATGTCATTCAATAAGTCAGCGTCATTCAGTAAGTAGCGTCATTCAGTAAGTCAGTCCAGTCAAGTCATTCAGTAAGTCAAGTCATTCAGTGTCAAGTCATTCAGTAAGTCAGTCAATTTCATAGTCAGTCATTCAGTCAGTCAGTCAAGTCATTCAGTAAGTCAGTCAAGTCATTCAGTCAGTCAGTCAAGTCATTCAGTCAGTCAAGTTAGTCAGTCAGTCAGTCAGTCATTCAGTCAGTCAAGTCAGTCAAGTCAGTCAGTCAGTCAGTCAAGTCATTCAGTCAGTCAAGTTAGTCAGTCAGTCCTTTAGTCAGTCAAGTCAGTCAAGTCAGTCAGTCAGTCAAGTCAGTCAGTCAGTCAAGTCAGTCAGTCAGTCAAGTCAGTCAGTCAGTCAAGTCAGTCAGTCAGTCAAGTCAGTCAGTCACACAAACTTATGTTTTCATCTTTTTATGTGTACAAAGTAACACTTCATTACGGCCACCGGTTATGTCTTGTCTAATATCTTTGTTTTCTTCGTTAATTCAAGATCAAAACACAATTCACTCTTATTTTATTCTTCACAAACACAGCTGGCTTGTAGCCAGGACTTCTTGACGCGTATGAAATACGTACGAATGCTGGGATGGTGGGGTCCGTGGTGGGTGGGTAAGGCGGGTGGTGTCTGCTGAACCACAACAACAGTAGTAGTAACAAGACTGCTTGTGAGAATGATTATTTGTTTTTCCTTCCCACAAACTGTAAGTAAGTTTATTCAGGTACAGTAGAACGTCATTTAGCACGATAGTTACGTTCCTGAAAAAGTCGTGTTAGATAATTTTGTGTTAAATAATTAAAAGAACTAATGGGAAAAATAGGGTTACGTTCCTGGGAGTCCCCAAAAAGCAAAACAAGTTTTTTTTAGACCAACAGATCTTACAAAAATAAAAGTGAATATGTAATTGTAGTTCATTATCGTGATGTATTATGTTGTTTTTACTACTTAAGACTACAAATGTAATAGAAATAATAGTATTTACCTTAAATTGTGGGTGCTGGTGTTTGTGGATGATTGTGAAGAGAGTGGATAGTTATGCTGTGGCCCTACTGGGCTGAGGTGGATAGTAGAAGTTCTTGAACTGAAGTCGATGGTTGAACTGAGTGTCTAACTTTAAGTCAGTCAGTCAGTCATTAAGTCAGCAAGTCAGTCATTAAGTCAGCAAGTCAGTCAAGTCATTCAGTAAGTCAGTCAAGTCATTCAGTAAGTCAGTCAAGTCATTCAGTAAGTCAGTCAAGTCATTCAGTAAGTCAGTCAAGTCATTCAGTAAGTCAGTCAAGTCATTCAGTAAGTCAGTCAAGTCATTCAGTAAGTCAGTCAAGTCATTCAGTAAGTCAGTCAAGTCATTCAGTAAGTCAGTCAAGTTATTCAGTAAGTCAGTCAAGTCATTCAGTAAGTCAGTCAAGTCATACAGTAAGCCAGTCAAGTCATTCAGTAAGCCAGTCAAGTCATTCAGTAAGCCAGTCAAGTCATTCAGTAAGCCAGTCAAGTCATTCAGTAAGCCAGTCAAGTCATTCAGTAAGCCAGTCAAGTCATTCAGTAAGCCAGTCAAGTCATTCAGTCAGTCAGTCAAGTCATTCAGTCAGTCAAGTCATTCAGTCAGTCAGTCAAGTCATTCAGTCAGTCAGTCAGTCAAGTCATTCAGTCAGTCAGTCAGTCAAGTCATTCAGTCAGTCAAATCAGTCAGTCAGTCAGTCAGTCAGTCACACAAACTTATGTTTACATCTTTTTATGTGTACAAAGTAACACTTCATTACGGCCACGGGTTATGTCTTGTCTAATATCTGTGTTTTCTTCGTTAATTCAAGATCAAAACACAATTCACTCTTATTCTTCACACACACAGCTGGCTGGCTTGTAGCCAGGACTAATTGACGCGTATGAAATACGTACGAATGCTGGGATGGTGGGGTCTGTGGTGGCTGGGTAAGGCGGGTAGTGTCTGCTGAACCACAACAGTAGTAGTAACAAGACTGCTTGTAAGAATGGTGTTTTGTTTTTCCTTCCCACAAACTGTAAGTAAGTTTATTCAGGTATACACAGATACAGTTACGAAGATTATCATACATAGCAGCATATGTGTAGAGAACCTAGGATAACCCAAAAAAGTCAGAGTGACAGTATTTCCATTGACTGATTTGGGTTATCCTAGGTTCTCTACACATATGCTGCTATGTATGATAATGTATGTAACTGTACTCACCTAATTGTGGTTGCAGGGGTCGAGACTCAGCTCCTGGCCCCGTGTATCTGAATAAACTTACCATTTGCAGGAATGAAAAAACAAATAACCTTTTCCTCAAAGCATGAGGATTTTTAGGCAGTAAATAACCATGCGCTCAAAATTTTTTCCCTCCTGCCAAACCGTGTAATATCATCTTTACGTCGTGTAAGATGATAATGTGTCGCAAATCTTAAATCGTGCAATACCGGTAACGTGCAACATAATCTCGTGCTAAATGACGTTCTACTGTATACCATTTTTAGAATGACGCAGTTGTATACATAACAGTAAATCTTCTGTTGTTTGTGAGAATAAAAATTCAAAATGGAAAGCAAAAGTAATGTAAGAGGGGCCTGGAGACGTGACTAATGAACAGAGAAGATGTTGTTTTAGTGCCAGGAATGTCTGCCTTGTTTATTCTGGAACCTATTTTGAAATTGGCATCGTTTGAAATTTGTGTGAAATTGGCCAAATTGGCGTTTTCTGACTACTATTTTGGGTAGTTGAAATTGATAAATAAGCAGTTTTTGTATTCAATCGATAGAAGAAATGGAGTTCTAGGGATATAGCTATAATTTTAGTAGACTGAAACATTGGAATTTACCGATAACTTCGCGAAAGCATAATTCTGTACATATAAGCATTGAGTATGGAAATGTCCATATTACAAATAAAGAAGCATTTGTAATAAACGACTGTTTGGGATACTGAGTAAAATCTCATTTTTCAGATATTTATTATATATATTATTAATATAAAAACATATAATCTGAATAAAAACATATAATCTTATAATTTGTGTAAAAACATATATCTCTATACACATTTATAACGTAGTAAAAAAAATCACAAGTAAAACAGTCATAAAAGTGCAGTGTCAGATGTCGCTGCCATCAACGTGTCACACAGGACACCACCACACCTCTAGTCATGACACTCATTCTCTTCCGTGTCATCAGACACCCTTGTCTCTGTGTTACACAACACGCCTTCTCTCCGTATCTCTCGACACTCTCTGTGCCACATGGCACCCCCCTGTGTCATGACTCCGTCTCTAAAAACCTTAACACCGCGTCATCCGACACCAACACCAAATCACACGACTATTCCACTTGTGTCGTGCCACCATTTGTCACTACATCAATGAACACACACTGCCTGAAATCACTCAGAGTAAACACCAGTGACACTACAACTCAGTGACACTTTCAGGTACAGTCTCACAACTCCGGGTACACAGTCTCAGGTACAATAATTTCATTTCAGGTACGATATTTCAGGTATAACAGTCTCGGTACACAGTCTCAGGTACAGTCTGGTGAATAAGCCAGTAGTTGGAGTCTAAGGCCGTCACCAGCATGAAGAGTCACTCTCAAGGTCTATCTGTCGAACACTCCAGTGGAGTATCTGGGAGAGTTTACACTCTCCAGTTGGAGTTCTGGGAGAGTCTAGGACACTCTCGTTGGAGTTCTGGGAGAGTCTAGGACACTCTCGTTGGAGTTCTGGGAGAGTCTAGGACACTCTCGTTGGAGTTCTGGGAGAGTCTAGGACACTCTCGTTGGAGTTCTGGGAGAGTCTAGGACACTCTCGTTGGAGTTCTGGGAGAGTCTAGGACACTCTCCAGTTGGAGAGTCTGGTGTACACTCTCCAAGGTGTAAGGAAGAGTCTGTACACTCTCCAAGGTGTAGGGAAGAGTCTGTACACTCTCCAAGGTGTAGGGAAGAGAGTCCGGTGAGCACTCTCCAATGGTGTAGGGAGAGTCGGAAGGACACACTACAGTAGTGTATGTGGAGAGTCCGGTTAACGCTCTCCAGTGTGAGAGTATAGTTGACACCCTCTAGGAGAGTCTGGTGGACACTCTCTACTAGAGTCTGGTGGACACTGTCAGTCAAGCCGGCTCGGAAGTCAAACATCAGGTCTGATGACGTAACCCCTTGACTGCCGGCCTAACAACCTAACAACCGTTGTTAGGTAGGGGGCCATAACAGTCCATAAGGTGAAAAAAGAGTTCCAAGTATCAATTGTAACTCTTGCGAACACAATCAGCAAACCCAATTTGCATGTCACATTTGTCCACTAAATGTATATTGAGGGTGTAGTTAATCATAACTGCAGGTTTTACAATGGGTTTATTGGTCTATTGTGCCTGCCACTGTTTACCCTTTCACTTTGGTGAATTGATGTCAACAAGTGACATCTCATTTGTCATGCCACTGTAATGCTATGGTTTATAAATAACAAAAAAGGCACAATACCGTGACTGGAACAATACACACACAACCCGCACATATAAAAGAGAGGAGGTTACGACGACGTTTCGGTCCGACTTGGACCATTTACAAAGTCACACTAACACACAGAACAGGTGGAAGGGGTATTTATAGGCAGGCAGACAGGGGAGGGCACAAGAAAGTGGGGTAATAATGGAGGTAGTAGTGGAAGTGGTAGTAGTTGTAGTAGTGGAGTCAGTCATATTCTAGGAAAGGAGCACTGCAATGAAGCTGGCGGCCCGCATGGGTTAGGTAAAGAAAGAGGGAGGAAAAGGCAAATAAAATATAGAAGGACAAATACAAGGCAAAAGAAAAGAAAAGAAAACCCAGAGGAGAAAAAAGGAGAAGGGGGAAGAGATAAAAGGGAAAGGAATCAGGTTAAGTCACGGTTGTTCTGAAGTTTGGAGCATTTAACAATGTAATGGGAGAGGAAAGCATCAACAGAGACAAAGCCAGGGCTAAGATTCATACAGGGAAAGTTGTGTATAAGGGAGGATTCAACCAGGCGGCGACTGTGAAAGTTAGACGTAGGGTAGACAGTTTTAGCAGAAGACCAATCAATAGGATGACTGTGATCTCTGACATGACAGAAAAGAGCATTATTAGTGTCAGCAAGCCTAACACTATTTTTGTGCTCTTTAAGTCTGTCAGAAAGTGATCGGCCAGTTTCTCCGAAGTACTGAAGAGGACAGGAGGAGCAAGAAATAGAGTAGACACCAGGAGAATCTATAGAGGAAGGGGAGGTATGAACTAGATTAGTGCAAAGAGTGTTAGTCTGGTGAAAGGTAAGTTTGATGTCTAAGGAATGGAAAGAATTGTTGAGATTAGAGAGACCAGAGACCCTTCCCTGTCTGCCTGCCTATAAATACCCCTTCCACCTGTTCTGTGTTTTAGTGTGACTTTGTAAATGGTCCAAGTCGGACCGAAACGTCGTTGTAAGCTCCTCTCTTTTTATATATGTGGGTTGTGTGTGTAATGCTATGGTTTCAATGGCAGCAAACACCTGCACCTCACCACTATGAGTGCCCTCGTTGAACCTGGGCATATGCTTATTATTTGCACACTGTACTGCACACATCTGTCATGTTCACTCGCAAGAAATCACTGAGTAAGGGGCTTGTGTACCAGTTATCAGTACAGTGGACCCTCGGTTATCGGCCTTAATCCGTTCCTGGAGCTAGGCCTAAAACTGAAATGGCCTATAACCGAAATATTATTCCCCATAAGAATGTAAATACAATTAATTCATTCCAGACAAAAATATTCACAAAAAAAATATTTTTTTTAACAATTAAATCAGTATTACATAACTTTATTGAAGACTAATGCTGGCTTCTGGAAAATAGGGAGGAGGAAATAGGGAGGACTTAGTGTTTGGAAGGGGAATCCCCCTCCATAAAGACTTGAGGTAACAAGTCCTTATCTGGGGTTACTTCCCTTCTTTTTCTTTTAATGCCACTAGGACCAGCTTGAGAGTCACTGGACCCCTGTCTAGAAAAAACAACTGTCCAGAGTGCTCTGTTTCTGGCACCTCTTTAAGATTTCCCTGAAGTGGGAAAAGGTTTTGTCACTAAACATGTTGCAGGTATGCCTTGTTTCAGCTTGGTCAGGATGGTATTTTTCAACAAAACTTTGTAACCTATTCCACATTCCACACATGTCCTTAATCACTGAAGAAGGCACCTCCTTCTCTTCCTCTTCCTTCTCCTCCCGTGAATCAATAGCCTCAAATCTAGTTTTATGCTCTTCCAGTTCCAGCTGTTGCAGCTCTTCAGTGGTTAGCTCTTCCCTGTGGTCCTGCTTCAACTCTTCCACATCCTCGCCACTCACCTCCAACCCCAGGGACTTTCCCAATGCCACAATACCTTCCACAACAGACACAGGGTCATCAGGGTCAGGGTCAGCCTCAAACCCTTCAAAATCCCTCTGTTGGACACAACCTGCCCACAATGGTCTCCAAGCAGAGTTCAAAGTCCTGTAGTCTTTCCCTTCCAAGCCTTACCTATAAGGCTTATGCAGTTGTAGATATTGAAGTGATTCTTCTAGAACTCTCTAAGGTCAATTGAGTGTTCGAGGTCACTTCAAAGCACTTTTCAAACTCTGTTTTTGTGTACAGTTTTTTTAAGTTAGAAATGACCTGCTGGTCCATGGGCTGGAGAAGAGGAGTGGTGTTAGGAGGCAAGAACTTCACTTTTATAAATTTGTAGTCCCTAAACATTTGGTCTTCCAAGTCTGGAAGATGTGCAGGAGCATTCTCCAGTACCAAGAGGCACTTGAGTCCTGAAGGTATTTTTTCACACTTGGGCCAAACACATCATCAACCCAGTCTTTAAAAATTTGCCTTGTGACCCATGCATTATGAATAGCTTTCCACATCACACACAATCTTTTCTTATAAACATTGTGTTTCTTGAACAATCTGGGATTTTCAGAGTGATACACGAGTAAGGGCTTCACTTTGAAATCCTCACTAGCATTACTACACAACAAGAGAGTTAGCCTGTCTTTCATAGGCTTGTGTCCTGGCAGTGCCTTTTCCTCCTGCATGATGTAGGTCCTGTTGGGCATTTTCTTCCAAAACAGGCCTGTTTCGTTACATAGAATTATTGGGGTTTCAGATTTTCACTCTTTATGTAGTCCTGAAATTCAGACACAAAATTTTCAGCAGCACGTTTGTCTGAACTTGCAGCCTCGCCATGCCTTACAACACTGTGTATGCCAGTATGCTTCTTAAATCTCTCAAACCAGCCTTTGTTGGCCCTAAATTCACTACCAGCAGCACTGGTTCCAGGAGTTTTCTTCACAAGATCTTCATGCAAATGCCTTGCCTTCTCACAAATAACAGACTCAACTACACTGTCTCCCACTATTTCTTTTTCCTTAATCCACAAAAACAATAACTTTTCCATTTCTTCCATTATTGTGACCTTTGTATCGTTACAAAAGCTACTCCTTTGGCAACATCAGCGTCCTTGATTTTTTCGTTATTTGCCAGGATGGATGTAATAGTTGATTTGTTTTTTCCAAACAACCTGGCAAGTTCCAGCACCTGCATACACTTATAATGAATGTTATTTTATCTTTTTTCATCAAAGCTAAGATCCTCATGAGTCACCATACAATGGAAGCGAAGACGCAGTGCAACTTTGAGCTTCATTTCTTAGAGGTCGGTCCACGACAGTGATCTCAGGTGAAGCTTTGAAACAGAGGATGTCATCGGAAAGCAGCAAGAGTCACAGCCCTGGCGGCATAAATTCTTAACGTCCACTTTCAAACATATCCTCAGGATTCTCCTGAAGTTACAATCATGTGGCTGTAGACGACAAAAAATTTAAATTAATACACAACATATTAAAGGAGCAAAAAAAAGGGAAAAGCATTTACTTTTTGCCAAAAAACTTAAGTCAAAACATTCAATGACCAGTACTTAGGGACGAGATAATGCATCAACTTTAACGTTATCTTTTCCACATACTTGGTGAATACTCTAATTTTAACAGACAAGTACTTCAGCTAGGCAAAAATCTTTAAATATTAAAGTATAAGTAAAAGGGGGGGGGGGCACTCGACCGCTCAGGTCGGATGAACATAAACTCCTCCAACAGCAAAGTTAAGCTTGGTAAGGGAACAGACTAAGAGGATCACAAAAGCAGTCATCAGCAGACAACCTCCTGGGCCTCGACTACACAGTTCCTGACATTGTCGGAGTTAAACTCCATGAGCACCAAATTCTTGTGTGAAGTTCTGCAGTTTTACATCCAGAAGTCCAATTAACAATCTTTCCACTGTGACCCTGACAGTGAATCCATCTGTGATCATTTCTTATGGGACTGACTCAGCCAGTAGCCACAACACCTGGGAAGTCTTGAACGATGTTAGAACTTTGAAACATTGACAACGTACCACCATCCACCGCATCTTGTTCAACTCACAGTGCTGAAACAGCAGAAGCCTCAAGCGTGAGTCTCAGGATTACCATAGCTGAGAGTCTTGCTAGCCTTCTTCTTCTTTCAACACGTCGGCCGTTTCCCACCAAGGCGGGGTGGCCCAAAAGGAAAAACGAAAGTTTCTCCTTTTACATTTAGTAATATACACAGAAGAAGGGGTTACTAGCCCCTTGCTCCCGGCATTTTAATCGCCTCTTACGACACGCATGGCTTACGGAGGAAGAATTCTGTTAGGCGACATTATTCGTCTATAGCCTTATAGACGAATAATGTCGCCTAGTCAACACCAGCACTTTCCTCTAGAGCACTGAAGAAGTAAGTGGGTCCGGTAGTGGGAGCTGACGACACTGCTCTGAGACCGGAAAAGAAGTCAGGAGGCGGCGAAACCTCAGACATTACCTCATGAAGTTCTTTTCAGAAATAATTTTCTAGCCAGAAAAAGCTTGCTGAACACTAAGTGGACACTAACAGATACACGATGAACATAAATAACACTAGGTCAGTCAAAACACTTTACCAGTGAAGACTGAAGTCGGCGAGAGACAGCCAGGAAGTTTTGAACAGTCGGTTAACCATCAACTGTTGGAGCCTTATACAAACGGATCACAAACTGTGAGCCAGATACTTTTGAAGGGTGGTGTGCGTGGCAACCAAGAACACGGCGCCACTACATCTATGGACACAGACGAGGGTGATGATGAAGCACTAATAGAAGATGAACCCAGGTGGGGGGTCAGCGTTGCCTTGCACACATACGCGCCTCACCTTCATATCTTCAATATTCTGAAACCTTTTATGCGCGTGCAGCATACAGCCATTTTCTACTCAGAGACTCACCAATATACCAATCTGGCAGAAGTACCAGCAGATCTCTGCTCAGGGACTAGTTTGTCAAGCTAGTATGTCAGAAGGGCGTTGACTTATACTCATGACACTGCTCCACCAGTGTCATCTGCACCAGACTTACAAGGCAGAACCGTCAATCAAGTTCTGCTCCAATGCTCCCCAGTTCAGTGGAAACAAGCAGATGGGATCAGGGACTAGTTTGTCAGACTAGTATGTCAGACGGATGCAAACTTCTACACAGGGACTAGCTTATTACACAGAGGCTAGTGTGTCAGAAGTATACGCTGACTCCTGCTCAGGGACTAACTTGTACTATAGAGGCTAGTGTGTCAGAAGTGTATCAACTTCTGCTCAGGGACTTGCTTGTAGCATAGAGGCTAGTATGTCAGGCAGTAAGCAAAAAACACTAACACTGGGAGTGAAACCTATACTCAGCATCAAGAACAACGACGTCTTGAAATAAATACGAAGAGCATCAGACGCTTCCTAAAGTGGCGATCACGTCTCTACATTCATGTCAGTCTGCTGAACATGAATACCTCCAAAATGACTCTTCCAGGCGACGAAGGAGTTCCAAGCGAGATACTCAGAAGAGATGCCGCAGCACGAGCCAATGTGGCGAGAAAACCATAGTTTCCAAAGCATGTCTTAAGGTTCAGATGAACCACTCCTCTAAGTGTCCTCATAACCGAGTCACAACACAAGTTGCTGGAGCAACGGCTCACAATAACAGACAGGAAGACAATTGCTGGCTCACACATGAGGAAAACAATGAGAAAGCACATGTCGCTTGCCATAAGTTCCTCTGACAAGTCAAACTCAACCAGTGACTTCCCCGGCGTAAACATCCTGTCAAAAGAACTTGTTAATGTCTTCGTGACAGTAGTTTGACATCCTTTACTACTTCCTTAGGCAAATTCCTTTGAAGAATTCTCTTTAGTATCACCCATGACCGTAGCGTCACCCGTGACTAACATGTCACCCATGACTTTTCTCTCCAAGAGTAGCTCTTAGAGATTTTCTTCCTCTTCTCTGCCGAACACTGGTTTCAGAGGACCAGAGGTGATAACCTCATAACACATACTGTTTCCATAAAAGCTTGAACAAATACAAGTTTTGTTTCTCTCATTTCCCAAATTACTTAGTGAGCTCATTACTCCTGAATTTTTCAGTCTCACCAAAATGACTAAAAGGTTCTTGGTCCCAATAGGGGCAAAAACAATAGTGCTTACTCCCGTCGTGTGGATGCCCTTGGCAGCTCCGACCCCCGAGGAGACAATTAATCCAAACATCAGAGCTCCAAACGTATAGGGAGGCACTTACCAAGAACAAACCCAAAATAACTTTTTTCACTCTGTTCAATAATGGTGTCGCCAATACCAATAGTAATGGGGAAAAGACAGTTCCTTATACCCCGTAGTTGCTTGTCTACTGGGTGAGTTGTAAGTGAAAGCCAAACATCAGTAGCCATCCTAGCTGTTCTATTGATTTCTCTTTTTCCTTGGATCAAACTCCCGGACACAGGCCCCCACTTGTTACGATCCTGGCCTGAGACCACTAATTAGTTTAGCGGTTATCGTAACAACAGTACAGCAGGTGCTAGGAATTATCAAAGTACAAGGCGAAATGAGATCTTTAAAGGTTTCTCCAGATTTTATTTAAGAATATACTAAGTTATTTAGGACACTTAGTAAAATAAAATAATCTCAACCTCCTTACTCTTAGGAGGGTGTACCCACTATATAGTCCTTTACTTTCATTCTCATATAAGCACCACAAGTTACATTTATCTGTACACTCTTAATATAATACGTAAAGAGGATATATAATTCACTTCCTCTGACTTACAACACTTCACAATGTCAATAACATCAATAACAAGCTAGGGTTTATCACTAGACTTGAGCAGAGAATCACTACACTGAAGGTCACTATCACTGTTTCCATACGAGTCACAACTCGATAGTGATCCATAGATCCGAAGTCTATTCTGTAGTATGAACTTGAGGAAATAAGAGCCTCTGAAGATATGCTCACCATCCCAAAGGTGAGTGAACTGAAGAATCTCTGAGAGCCTCAGAGGGTAAGCTCACCATACCAAAGGTGAGAGAACTGAAGAGCCTCTGAGGGTATGCTCACCACACCAGGGGTGAGAAAGAACTGAAGTCTCGGAGAGCCTCTGAGGGTATGCTCACCACACCAGGGGTGAGAGAGAACTGAAGTCTCAGAGCTATTAAAGTAATGCTCACCGTACCAGGGGTGAGAGAGAACTGACCTGAGTAGAGTGCCTAGGTTTGACCTCTACTCGGTATAGAAGGGGGAGGGGCCAAACTAGCTGCTTAGTACTTCACCCCTTACCTCTAAGTCTCCTACCTAAACACATACATAACTAATATTGAGTCATATAATATAAAAAGAAAAACCTCATTTTGACATTGAATTATGACAGGGCATAACACATGGTTATTGTCCTGTCCAACATTTAGAACTTTGCATTTGTCTATATTAACCCTTTGACTGTTTCTGTCGTATATATATGTCTTATGAGCTACTGTTTCGGATGTATTAATACGCCTAAATTCTAGCAGCCTCAAATCAAGTGGGAGAAAGCTGTTAGGCCCACATGTGAGAGAATGGGTCTGTGTGGTCAGTGTGCGCAGTATAAAAAAAATCGTGCAGCCAGTGGTGCATTGTGGGAAAGCCATTTCAGTAGTCCATGTTCAGCATGCCTAGCGGTAAGAAATACCTGACTCCCCGTCAAATCTGGGACTCTTCTCTTCCCCAGATAGAAGTGTCTCTGAAGATGAATTTCCTTGTTTTGAGGAGTTTGTGACCGAAAGCAATGCCCAGGATACCAGCAGGAAGGAAGGAAGAAAGAAAGAAAGAAAGGAAGGAAGGAAGAGATGAGAGGAGGGAATATGGAAAGAAGAGATGAGAGGAAGGAAAGAAGAGATGAAAGGAAGGAAAGAAGAGATGAGAGGAAGGAAGGAAAGAAGAAGGAAGGAAAGAAGGAGGAAAGGAAGGAAGGAAGGAAAGAAGAAAGGAAGAAAGAAAGGAAGAAAGAAAGGAGAGATGAGAGGAAGGAAGGAACAAAAGAAGTAAGAAAGGAAGGAATGAAGGAAGAAAGGAAGGAGGAAGGAAGAGATGAGAGGCAGGAAGGAAGAGATGAGAAGAATCAAGGAAGAGATGAGTGGAAGGAAGGAAGAGATGAGAGGAAGGAAGGAAGGAAGGAAATAAGTAAGAAAGGAAGGAAGGAATAAAGGAAGAAAGGAAGCTAGGAAGGATGTTGTGGGGAAGAAGACATGGGTCCCCTTTTGTGTTGACAGGTTGACAGCAGTGAGGGTGGTGAGTAATGGTATAATATGTCATTTTGACATCTACCTTACCCTTACTTTGCAAATTTAGATGTCCACACACACACACACACAGCTTCAAGTGCTAAGGGAAGTTGATGGAAAGTGTCCAGTCATTATATATGTGTATATATATTATAGAACAATAGTAATAAAAAAAATTTTGCATTGTTTGTTTGTGTGAACAAGTTCTGTAAACAATATAATGATAATAATGTTTGTGCAGTTATTGTGTTGCATACAACGAGTGTATATATGTATACAGCACCTTACTTTGGAAAAAAAAATATTGGAAAATACAAGAAATCTTTGAATGGGAGTAAATATAATTGTACCGGTGAGTGGCATGCGCCGCTGTTGCCATACGCTGCTCATTTCCTGCCAACTTTACGCCTCCATATCTCAGTAAGTATTGATTGCAAAAAAAAAAAAAAATTAGGATAAAAACAATCAGAAAAATACAGTGGACCCCCGCCTAACGAGCACCCCGGAAATCATACAATTATGTAAGTATAATATTGTAAGTGCTTGTGGAAGTGTATTTTTCGGGGTCTGAAATAGACTAACCTACGTGGCATTATTTCTTAAGGAAGTAAATTTGTTCGGTAATGGCATTTTAGCAGGCTTCTGGAATGAATTTTGCTCGTTAGGTGGGAGTCCACTGTAATCTTAACATTTTGATAAGAAAAAATAATTTTTTTTTCAAATATTTTGCGACAACAGGAGAGCACTCAGGATTGGGGGTTTCGACAGTCAAAGGGTTAAACTGCATCTGCCACTTCTCCGACCACTAGTCACAGACCGGGCCGCAGGGGCATTGACTCCTAGAACTTTCTCCAGGTAAACTCCAATTAAACTGCATCAGTCTATTCAAATCATCCTGAAGTGCTCTAATGTCCTCATTAGAATGAATTGGATGGCCTATTTTCGTGTCCTCAGCAAATTTGCTTATATTGCTATTTATTCCCTCATCTGTCATTTATGTAAATTGTGAACAACAAGGGGTCCAACACTGACCCCTGTGGAACACCACTTGTGATGTGCCCCCATTCTGATTTCTCCCCATTTATGCAAACTCTCTGCTGCTTATTTGTCATCCTTGCCTATACCCAGGAAAAAAAATTTCCTTCTATTCTGTGTGCCTAAGTTTCCTCAATAGCCTCTGATGTGGAACTCTATCGAAAGCCTTACTGAAATCCATTTACACAAAATCATATTCAGTACCATGATCTACCTCATCAAATACCTTAGTGAAAAAAGTTATTAAATTTGTAAGACAGGAAGAAATTAAAATCTCATCGGAGTACAAAACTAATTCCAACCACACAATAGAGCGAAAAACTAATGTCAAAGACCTGGGAGTGATCATGTCAGAGGATCTCACCTTCAAGGACCATAACAAAGTAGCAATTGCATCTGCTCGAAAAATGAGAGGATGGATAATGAGAACCTTCAAAACCAGGGATGCCAAGCCTATGTTGACCCTTTATAGATCGCTTGTTCTATCTAGGCTGGAATATTGCTGCACACTAACTGCACCTTTCAAGGCGGGTGAAATTGCTGACCTTGAAAATGTGCAGAGAACGTTAACCGCACGCATAAGTGCGATAAACCACCTCAACTACTGGGAGCGCTTGAAGTTCCTAAACCTGTACTCTCTAGAACGCAGGCGGGAGAGATACATTATTATATACACATGGAAAATTCTCGAGGGCTTAGTACCAAACTTGCACACAAAAATCACTCCGTACGAAAGCAAAAGACTCGGCAGGCGATGTAACATCCCCCCAATGAAGAGCAGGGGTGCCACTAGCACGTTGAGGGACAACACAATAAGTGTGAGGGGCCCAAGATTGTTCAACTGCCTCCCAGCATACATCATGGGGATTACCAACAAACCCCTGGCTGTCTTCAAGCAGGCACTGGACAGGCACCTAAAGTTGGTACCTGACCAGTAAGGCTGTGGTTCGTACGTTGGACTGCGTGCGGCCAGCAGTAAGAGCCTGGTTGATCAGGCTCTGGTCCAACAGGAGGCCTGGTCACGGACTGGGCCGCGGGGGCGTTGACCCCTGAAATTCTCTCCAGGTAGACTCCAGGCAGGAATGCCCCTTTGTAAAACCGTGCTGAGATTCATTAATCAATTTATGCCTTTCAATATGGCTACGAATTGCCTCTGCAATTATTGATTCCATAAATTTTGCCACTATGGAGGTAAGGCTTATTGGTCTATAGTTCGAAGCTAAGGACCTGTCACCTGCCTTGTAAATAGGTACATTACATTAGCCATTTTCCACTTGTCTGGCACTGTGCCAGTTTGTAGTGATATATATTGAAAAGATTAGCGAAAGGTATGCTTAGTTCCCCTTTTACATTCCTTTAAAACCCTTGCAAACAGTTCATCAGGGCCTGGGGATTTGTTAGGTTTTAATTTCTCTATTTGTCTGAGGACCATGTCACTAGTTACCTCAATCATGCATAGTTTATTATTGTCCTGTTCTACATAATTTATTATTTCTGGAATTTCACTAGTATCTTCCTAAGTTAAAACTGAGAGGAAGTAGGTGTTGAAAAGTTCACACATATCCTTATCACTGTCAGTGATTTGACCTGAGTTACTCTTAAGTAGGCCTATCTTGTCCCTAATCTTATTTCTGTATACCTGAAAGAACTCTTTTGGGTTAGTCTTCGAATCCCTTGCGACTTTAGCCTCATAATCCTTTTTTGCTTTTCTTATTCCTTTTTTTATTTCTCTTTAATTGAATACAGTAGGACCCTGCAAATCGGACGGTTTGATTATCAGCCTGTTCGGTAATCCTTTGCTTTTTTAGGCCCAATTTTTGCCCGATTATCGGCCTTTCCCCAATTATCAGCCCACGTACCAAACCTGTCCACCTGCCCTGCACTTGCGCGCCTCGCCACGCAGGCATCTTAAGGCAGTCTAGCTTTGTTTATCACAATAAATTCATTGTGTTTAGTGCTTGTTTATTGATTGTGAATCTGAAATAATCCACCATGGGCCCAAAGAAACTTCACAGTGGCAGCCCCCTGGTAAAGAAAGTGGCAAACACGATACCTGGAGTCTACCTGGAGAGAATTCCAGGGGTCAACGCCCCCGCGGCCCGGTCTGTGACCAGGCCTCCTGTTGGACCAGAGCCTGATCAACCAGGCTGTTACTGCTGGCGGCACGCAGTTTAACGTACGAACCACAGCCCGGCTGATCAGGTACCGACTTGAGGTGCCTGTCCAGTGCCTGCTTGAAGACAGCCAGGGGCTTGTTGGTAATCCCCCTGATGTACGCTGGGAGGCAGTTGAACAATCTTGGGCCCCTGACACTTATTGTGTTGTCCCTCAACGTGCTAGTGGCACCCCTGCTCTTCATTGGGGGGATGTTACATCGCCTGCTGAGTCTTTTGCTTTCGTACGGAGTGATTTTTGTGTGCAAGTTTGGGACTAAGCCCTCGAGAATTTTCCATGTGTATATAATAATGTATCTCTCCCGCCTGCGTTCTAGAGAGTACAGGTTTAGGAACTTCAAGCGTTCCCAGTAGTTGAGGTGGTTTATCGCACTTATGCGTGCGGTGAAGGTTCTCTGCACATTTTCAAGGTCAGCAATTTCACCCGCCTTGAAAGGTGCAGTTAGTGTGCAGCAATATTCCAGCCTAGATAGAACAAGCGATCTGTAAAGTGTCAACATGGGCTTGGCATCCCTGGTTTTGAAGGTTCTCATTATCCATCCTGTCATTTTTCGAGCAGATGCAATTGCTA
Source organism: Cherax destructor (assembly GCA_009830355.1). Classification (NCBI taxonomy): domain Eukaryota; kingdom Metazoa; phylum Arthropoda; class Malacostraca; order Decapoda; family Parastacidae; genus Cherax; species Cherax destructor. Next base: position 27,856 of record WNWK01017901.1, read on the forward strand.
CATTGTTATGGTCCTTGAAGGTGAGATCCTCTGACATGATCACTCCCAGGTCTTTGACATTAGTTTTTCGCTCTATTGTGTGGTTGGAATTAGTTTTGTACTCCGATGAGATTTTAATTTCTTCACGTTTTCCGTATCTGAGTAATTGAAATTTCTCATCATTGAACTTCATATTGTTTTCTGCAGCCCATTTAAAGATTTGGTTTATGTCTGCTTGGAGTCTTGCAGTGTCTTCAACGGAGGACACTGTCATACAGATTCGGGTGTCATCTGCAAAGGAAGACACAGCACTGTGGCTTATATCCCTGTCAATGTCTGATATGAGGATGAGGAATAGGATGGGAGCAAGTACTGTGCCTTGTGGAACAGAGCTTTTCACAGTAGCTGCCTCAGACTTTACTCTGTTGACTACTACTCTTTGTGTTCTACGTGTTAGGAAATTATAGATCCATCTACCAACTTTTCCTGTTATGCCTTTATCACGCATTTTGTGTGCTATTACACCATGGTCACACTTGTCAAAGGCTTTTGCAAAATCTGTGTATATAACATCTGCATTCTGTTTATCTTCTAGAGCATCCAGGACCTTGTCGTAGTGGTCCAGTAGTTGGGACAGACAGGAGCGGCCTGCTCTAAACCCATGCTGTCCTGGGTTGTGCAATTGATGGGTATCAAGATGGGTGGCGATCTTGCTTCTTAGAACCCTTTCAAAGATTTTTATGATATGGGACGTTAGCGCAATTGGTCTGTAGTTCTTTGCTATTGCTTTACTGCCCCTTTGTGGAGCGGGGCTATGTCTGTTGTTTTTAGTAGCTGCGGACGATCCCAGTGTCCATGCTCCCTCTCCATAGGATGTTAAAAGCATGTGATAGGGGCTTCTTGCAGTTCTTGATGAACACGGAGTTCCATGAGTCTGGGCCTGGAGCGGAGTGCATGGGCATGTCATTTATTGCCTTTTCGAAGTCGTTTGGCGTCGTGATGATGTCAGAAAGGCATGCATCTGTCAAGTTCTGTGGCACTCTCATAAAAAAATCATTTAGGTTTTAGATTTTCAGTCTGGTTAGTGGCTCGCTAAAGACTGAGTCATACTGGGATTTAAGTAACTCACTCATTTCCTTGCTGTCATCTGTGTAGGACCCATCCGGTTTAAGTAGGGGCCCAATACTGGTTGTTGTTCTCGACTTTGATTTTGCATAGGAAAAGAAATACAGTGGTACCTCGACTTACGATGGTCCCCAAACTCACCCTTTTATGTAAGTTTATTTTTTTAAATGCTTTTGTAAGTGTAATTTTGGGGGTCTAAAAGGACTAGTCTATTTTACAACATTTCTTAAGGAGATAAATTCGTTTGGTAATGGCACTTGAACAGCATTCTGGAATGAAAAAATATCGTAAGTCGAGGTACCACTGTACTTAGGGTTTCTTTCAATTTCATTTATGGCTCTTAGTTCTTCCCGTGTCTGTTGATTCCTATAAGATTCCTTTAGTTTTAATTCGATGTTTGCTATTTCTCTGACTAGTGTCTCCCTACGTATTTCAGAGATATTTGCCTCCTGTAGCCGCTCCGTTATTCTGTGCCTTCGCCTGTATAGGGAGCGCCTCTCTCTTTCTAGTTTGCATCTTCTCCTCCTTTTCCTTAAGGGAATTTGCCTTGAGCAAACCTCAAGTACCACAGAGTTAATTTGTTCTAGACATAGGTTGGGATCCGTGATGCTTAGGCAATCTTCCCAGTTTATATCATGTAGGACTTGGTTTACTTGGTCCCACCTTATGTTTTTGTTATTGAAGTTGAATTTGGAGAAAGCTCCCTCACGGCTGATCACATTTTGTTGATCTGCGGCTCCCCGCATGCATGTCTGGACCTCTATTATGTTGTGATCTGAGTATATTGTTTTTGATATGATGACATTTCGTATCAGATCATCATTGTTGGTGAAGATGAGGACCAGCGTATTCTCTAATCTTGTGGGCTCTACTATTTGCTGGTTTAAGGTGAACTTGGTGCAGAGATTTAAAAGTTCATGCATGTGTGAATTGAAGAAAGAAATTGTAGCAAAGTACCAAAGTGGAGGAGGAAGAGAGGGGAGAATGTATCTTCTTCAGTGATTCTACGATATGTATGATCCTAAAGCAGCATAAGTCGATAAAGGGTATAGCACCAGCCAGCGATAAAGTGTAGCATAACAGTGTAGCAAGTAAGTTAAGCGATTAAGCCATAGAAAATGACGACACGAAACTTAACTCCTCCATTGTTGTTTGAGGTATATAAGGGTACTGAAATCAAAGCCGCCCTCTGCCACAATCTCCAAGATAAGTGTAAATATTTCTTATTTATATAAGTGTGAATATTTCTTTTTTATAAATTAAAATGTAAATATTTCTTATTTATAAATTAAAGTGTAAATATTTCTTATTTATAAATTATGTACATTGTTTGTGTGAATAGTAGTGGAGCCTTCTGCTGCCACCCACCACGGCTTATGGTCAGTGGCCCTTATAAACCCAACAACAACAACACTACTACCAGTCCTCACATTCGTAATGACATGTTTTATTCATTCTAGAGTATATATCATGTTTCTATGTTATTAATATTGTTTATTATGTCATATTAGATGAATTGTGCTAGATAAATAAGCTGTAGAGTTGATATTATTGTCATATTGAAGGACTATCTTGTCCTGCCTCCAAACAAACTCTCCTGCCTCTCTCATATGCCAACAAGAGTCTTCAATAAAGGTAAAACTGATTTAACTGTGCTATATATTTATTTCTCATTGTTTTCTATTTGTAAAACTATAGTATTTATTCTTTAAAAAAATGAATTTTTGGTGAATATTTTTGGGTGGAACGGATTAATTATATTTACATTATTTCTTATGGGAAATAATTGTTCAGAAATCGGCCAGTTTGATTTTAGGCCTAGCTTCTGTAACGGATTAAGGCCGATTTTCGGGGTCCCACTGTATATTGATTTCTTAACTGCCTTCCCCTCTTTTGTTACACCTATATGTGCCTCTCTTTTGACCAATGAGATGTTTTAATCTATTGTTTATCCATTTAGAATCGTTTTTGTTAGATCTAATTTCCCTACTTGGAACAAAAGTTGTCTGGGCAGCTAGCGCTATGCTCTGAAACATATTGTACAATCACTGAAGAAGGCACATTCTCCTCTCTCTCTCAGCCCTTTACCAAAGGGCTGGCACTAGGAGCTTTCTTTAGGCCAATGGTGGCTTATTTAGCAGTTGCAAGCACTAAAAAGAATGGAATATTACAAAATGTATCGTATGAATGCATGGGATTATGCTCACTGGCTGATAAACAGTGGCACACTGACTGTAAATGGTGTGTCAGGCCGCGATCACTGGATGATCACCGAGCCAATATTTTGACGAAAAAACGTTACGATTACTGAATATTATGAAATCTGACGACTACGATATCCGGGGGTCCACTGTAATAATAATAATCTTTATTTCTACAAGTACATGTACAAGGCCTAGCTGGCATGTACAAAGCCTAGCTGACATCAGTGACATACTACAGCCTCTCCTCACTTAATGGCGGGGTTCCTGTCCTAAGAGTAGGTCTGTGAGCAAAGTGGTCATTAAGCGAGGAGCATACTATATTGGTAGTGGGTTTGTGTCAGCCATTTTTAGATTTCTTTTAATGTCACCTTTGCACCATTTACAACATTTCTAGTATATTTTTAACCCTTTCAGGGTCGCAAGGCCCTTTCCCAAAATTGTTCTCAGGGTCGCAAATTTTTCAGAAAAAAAAATTATTTTTTCTTGTGTAATTACAGAGAATCTTTTTCTGATCGTAACGCCACCAAAATTATGAAATTTGATCAAAAACTAACGGAATTATGCTTTCGCGAAGTTAGCGGTATCGATGACATTTACACATCGGCGATTTTGCCCACTTTGAGCCCTATTTTCGGCAAATTCCAATGTTTCAGTCTTCTAAAATTATAGCTATTTCACTAGACGTCCATTTCTTCTATCGATTGAGTACAAGAAACCGCCTATTTACCAATTTCAACTACCCAAAATAGTGGTCAGAAAATGGCAATTTGACTAATTTCACACAAATATCAATTACAGTGGACCCTCGGTTAAAGGCCGTTCCAGTTAAAGGCCAACTCGGTTAGAGGCCGGTTTTTCGGCTCCTGGTTAGAGGCCGTTTTTCGGTTAGAGGCCGGTTTTTCGGCTCCCGGTTAGAGGCCGTTTTTTGGTTAGAGGCCGTATGGGATGCGTCCGTCCTCCAGCTGGGGCCACTTGTGCTTCAGTTTGCTTGTGTCTCTTGGTGCGTGAGGAAGCTTCTGCTCATTCATCCAAACATTTTGCTATAATCCATTGTTTTTGGTGGTTATTTATTAAGTGCAACTGCAAAATAAGTCACCATGGCCCCAAGGAAAGTTGTTAGTAAAGTTCGTTTGGTAAACAAAGTGAGAAACATGATAGAATTCAAGGCAGGCAGGCATAGAGGCATTAGTACTACTGCTTGCAAGCCAGTGTTGGTGCCTTAGTACTACTGCTTGCAAGCCAGTGTTGGTGCCTTAGTACTATAGCTTGCAAGCCAGTGTTGGTGACTTAGTACTATGATTTGCAAGCTAGCATTGGTGCCTTAGTACTACGGCTTGCAAGCCAGTGTTGCTGCCTTAGTACTATGGCTTGCAAGCCAGTGTTGGTGCCTTAGTACTATAGCTAGCAAGCCAGTATTGGTGTCTTAGTACTATGGCTTGCAAGCTAGCGTTGGTGCCTTAGTACTACGGCTTGCAAGCCAGTGTTGCTGCCTTAGTACTATGGCTTGCAAGCCAGTGTTGGTGCCTTAGTACTACAGCTTGCAAGCCAGTGTTGGTGCCTTAGTACTATGGCTCGCAAGTCAGTGTCGATGCCTTAGTACTATGGATTGCAAGGCAGTGTCGGTGCCTTAGTACTACAATTTCCAAGCCTGTGTCGGTGCCTTAGTACTACAGCTTGCAAGCCAGTGTTGGTGCCTTAGTACTACGGCTTACAAGCCATAGTACTAAGACGAAAAACTGTATTATTGTATTAATGTAAATTGTACTAATTTACAAGTGTATTTTTGGGGGTTTGAAACGACTAATGTAATTTACATTAGTCCTTATGGGAGCAAATTCGTTCGGTAATGGCACTCGAATAGCATTCTAGAATGAATTATTGACGAAATCCGGGGGTCCACTGTATAATATATTTTGCTGTTGTCTGCTTTAACCCTTTGGCGGTCGACAGGCCTTCTCAGAAACTCGTTCTCAGGGTCGAAAATTTTTAAGAAAAAATAATAATTTTTTGTTATGAAATGATAGAGAATCTTTTTCCGTTCATAACAACACCAAAGGTATGAAATTTTGTGGAAACTTGCGGCTCTCGCAAAGTTATCGGTTTCGACGATGTTTACGCATCGGCGATTTCACCCAAATTTACCCAAATTTTTGGCCAATTCCAATGTTCCAGTCCACTAAAATCATAGCCATTCACTAGAACTCCATTTCTTCTATCGATTGAGTACAATAAACCGCCCATTTACCAATTTCAACTACCCAAAATAGTGGTCAGAAAATGATAATTTGGCTAATTTCACACAAATTTCAAACGATGCCAATTTCAATATGGGGTCCAGAATAGCACTCGAATAGCATTCTAGAACAAATTATTGACGAAATCCGGGGGTCCACTGTATAATATATTTTGCTGTTGTCCACTTTAAACCTTTGGCGGTCGACAGGCCTTCTCAGAAACTCATTCTCAGGGTCGAAAATTTTTAAGAAAAAAAAAAATTTTGTTATGAAATGATAGAGAATCTTTTTCTGATCAAAAAAACACCAAAAGTATGAAATTTTGTGGAAACTTGCGGCTCTCGCAAAGTTATCGGTTTCGACGATGTTTACGCATCGGCGATTTCACCCAAATTTACCCCAATTTTTGGCCAATTCCAATGTTCCAGTCCACTAAAATCATAGCTATTTCACTAGAACTCCATTTCTTCTATCGATTGAGTACAATAAACCGCCCATCTACCAATTTCAACTACCCAAAATAGTGGTCAGAAAATGATAATTTGGCTAATTTCACACAAATTTTAAACAATGCCAATTTCAATATGGGATCCAGAATAAACAAGGCAGACATTACTTTTGCTTTCCATTTTGAATTTTTATTCTCACAAAAAATAGAAGATTTACTGTTATGTATGCAACTTGCATCATTGTAAAAATTATATAAATATTATCAGCGCACTTCTGAAAGAATATTAGACTCGCCAGTTGATGTGTATTGGACGCATGGTGTGATTTGTTTACTCTTGAACATCGGCAAAAATCAAACATTTTCGCTACTTTGAGCTCAATTTCGAGGTACTTGTCATTGTCAAACCAATCAAAATCATCTCTATTTCTTTAATATATCTTCCATTCTATCAAATGAGATCAAGAAAACGAGAATATATCAATAAATACCATACGAAAATGTACTGCAAAGTCACTGTTTTAAATGAAAAAAATGGTCGGAGTTTTTTTTTTCTCATTATGCAGTGTGTGCTGCAGGAATTTTTTTATAATGCGCACACTTACCACACAGACCCATTCTTTCATATGTAGGCCTACCAGCCATTTCCCGCTTAATTTGAGGCTGCTAGAATTTACGCGTATTAGTACGGCGCCGACCCTGGCGCGTAAAACGTACTAGTACGGCACCGACCCTGAAAGGGTTAAATTTTATGAAAGAAAGATACATGATAATATACACTTGGAAAATCCTAGAGGGGTTAATACCAAAGTTGCACATGAAAATCACTCCCTATGAAAGCAAAAGACTCAGAAGATGCAACATTCCCACAATGAAAAGCAAGGGCGCCACTAGTACGCTAAGAGACAACACAATAAGTGTCAGGGCCCCAAGACTGTTCAACTGCCTCTCAGCATAAATAAGGCAGATTACGAATAGAATCTGGGCTGGGTTACTTCTCTTCTTTTTCTTTTAATTCCACTAGGACCAGCTTGAGAGTCACTGAACCCCTGCCTTGAAAAATAACTGTCCACAGTCTTCTGTTTCTGGTGCCTCTTTAACATGTTCCTGAAGTAGGACATTGTTTGCTCACTGAATATGCTGTTGATATGGCTTCTTTTAGCTTGCTCAGGGTGGTGTTTCTCAACAAAACTTTGCAACTCATTCCACTTTGTACACATGTCCTTAATCACTGAAGAAGGCACCTCCTTCACTCCCTCTTCCTCCTCCTCCTGTGAATCAATAGCCTCAACTCTGGTCTTATGCTCTTCCAATTCCAGTTGTTGCAGCTCTTCAGTTGTTATCTCCACCCTGTGTTCCTCTACCAACTCTTCCACATCCTCGCCACTCACCTCCAAATTCCAGGGACTTGCTCAATGCCACAATACCTTCCACAACAGGCACAGGGTCAGCAGGGTCTGGGTCAGCCTCAAACACTCTTTTTCAGTAAGTCAGTAAGTCATTCAGTTGAGTCAGTAAGTTATTCATTCAAGTAAGTCTTTTAGTCAAGTCAGTAAGTTATTCAGTCAAGTCAGTAAGTCATTCAGCCAAGTCAATAAGTCATTCAGCCAAGTCAGTAAGTCATTCAGTCAAGTCAGTAAGTCATTCAGTTAAGTCAGTAAGTCATTCAGTCAAGTCAGTAAGTCATTCAGTCAAGTCAGTAAGTCATTCAGCCAAGTCAGTAAGTCATTCAGTCAGGCAGACAGATAGACAGACAGACATGATAAAGAAGCCCAAAGTAATAAAAACTGACATATATGGAGAGGTATGGGGGGGGGGGCTGGGGTAGATGGAGGGGTGGTGACACTTTTTAGGTGTCAGTAAGGGGTCATTCCTCGATTAGCGACAAAATCGTTTACCGATAGGGTCTTAGGCCCCTATCTCTGTTGTTAAGTGAGGAGAGGCTGTATATAGGCCCTAATTCCTCGGTGTAGCATTATATTTAAGACAGTCTGATGCATTCATATAAGATCCCAATTTTAAACTGTACACTATTGCCTCAACTAAAAACAGCCTATCATGCTTAATAATTGCCGATTCTACAATATTCCTTTCAAGCCAGGATAAATAAGGGAAGATGACTCTTGCTTCCTACCAGTTTGCTGGGTTATTATAAGCTCTAATATGGTTGAAAATTGTGTTCAACTCCTGTGCTATACGTATCGAATAATGGTGCTGGGACATTCTCACCTCCAATGATTTTCCAGTTTGTCCCAAATAGGAGAGACTGCAACTATTGCAACCAACTCTGTAGAGACCACCGACACGTTGTTGGGGTGCATTCTTTATCAGGATGCTTCAAACAGTCTGTGAATTCTGGATCCTATTTTGACATTTATATGAAATTCGCCAAATTACCAATTTCTGATCCCATTTTTTAGCTGGTTGAAATAGTTGATTGGATGGTTTTGTGTGCTCAGTCAATAAAGTGGAAGGCATAATAGCAAAATAGCAAATAATTTGGCCAACTGAAACAGTGTAATTGACCTAAAATAGGACTCAAAGTGGTCAAAATCACTGGTGCATAAATATCACTGACACACCAAAATTCACAGTTATGTAATTTCATCAATTTTTCCTTTAAATTTCATACTTCTTGTTATATTACCTTAAGAAAAAGATTTTAAAGTATTTCATAAGAAAACAAATTGCAAAAAATAAAAAATGTTTTAAATTCTTGGACCCTGTGGACAAGTTTCAGATCAGGGGTCTGGACCCTCATGGGGTTAAACATAATGACAATGAACAACAATTACATTATTATTTTTGGAAGATTTGGATACTAAATGAAAACTTTGGCATTTTTTGGGATGCCAGGAACATAACTCTATTTTTCCTATTAGTTTTTAGGTTTATCTAACATGGATTAATTTAACACTGTTTTCAGGAAAGTAACTATCATGCTATGTAACAGTCTAATGTGTTTTGTTCTACTTTCTGATCCAATACATTCACATACCCAAAGATGTCAGTTAAATATGCAAGATGTGCAACGCAAGAGCAGTTTGTTAACATACCTGCGAGGTCATGCTTTTGATCAACCAGAAAAATTGAAGTTCAGTTTTGAGAGCTCAAGCTCAATTCAGAAACATTTCTACATGAAAGCCACCTCACTTCTGTATGATAAAGTAGACCTGAATATTCAGCCTCTCCATCCTCACATAATTCATGAAATAGCTGCATATTTAGGGCATGTCCTTTGACAAGATTGACAATCTTGATAACATCATGCTTGGTGGCTTCCAGTGCAGACTTTAAATGCTTCATAACCAGTGCCTGGAGATGGATCATACAGTGGGTAACATCATGCATGATGGCTTCCAGTGCAAGCTTCAAATACTTCACAACTAGTGCCTGGAGATGGATCATACAGTGGGTAACATCATTCTTGATGGCTTCCAGTGCAGGCTTCAAATGCTTCACAACCAGTGCCTGGAGATGGATCATACAGTGGATAACATCATGCATGATGGCTTCCAGTGCAGGCTTCAAATGCTTCACAACCAGTGCCTGGAGATGGATCATACAGTGGATAACATCATGCATGATGCCTTCCAGTGCAGGTCTCAAATGCTTCACAACCAGTGCCTGGCCATGGATCATACAGTGGATAACATGCATGATGGCTTCCAGTGCAGGGTTCAAATGCTTCACAACCAGTGCCTGGCCATGGATCATACAGTGGGTAACATCATGCATGATGGCTTCCAGTGCAAGCTTCAAATGCTTCACAACCGGTGCCTGTCCATGGATCATACAGTTGGTAACATGATGCATGATGGCTTCCAGTGCAGGCTTCAAATGCTTCACAACCAGTGCCTGTCCATGGATCATACAGTTGGTAACATGATGCATGATGGCTTCCAGTGCAGGCTTCAAATGCTTCATAACCAGTGCCTGTCCATGGATCATACAGTTGCTAACATGATGCATGATGGCTTCCAGTGCAGTCTTCAAATGCTTCACAACCAGTGCCTGGAGATGGATCATACAGTGGGTAACATCATGCATGATGGCTTCCAGTGCAGGTTTCAAATGCTTCACAACCAGTGCCTGGAGATGGATCATACAGTGGGTAACTTCAATTTTTGGATTCATCTCTCTTGCCAAACCTGAAAAAGCTCTGAGATGAGTCTTGCCACTTTAAATGACAAAAGAATCTTTTTTCCAAAGTTAATGAAATGAAATTTGATTGAAAACTTACAAAATTACATTCTTGCAAAGTTAGTGGTCTCAGGAATATTTACATAGTGATTTCGCCCACTTTCAGCTTTTATTTTTAAGCAATTCCATTGTACCAGTTGAGCAAACTCATAGCTTTTTCACTAGTACAGTGGTTCCTTGGTTTTTGTGAGTCTTGTTTATCATAAACTATTCCATGGGTGGGGTTAGAACCCGAGATCAGAGTCTTTTAACCCCGCCTGTGGTATGATTTGTTTTCAATTGTGTCATTATGATTTCCTGAGTCAGTTTGGTTATCATGTATTTTGGTTATCAGCAACTTTTTTCGTCAAAATACAGTGGACCCCCGAGTTTCGAAAGGTTCTTACTTCGTAAACATCATGTTTTGTAAGCTTTTTACGACTTCGAGAATCGTAAAACCGCTCGTGTTTCGTAACGTATTAGACCTGTCCGCCTGCTCCACGCCTGCGCGGGACACAGGACGCCGCCAGTGAAGCGTTGTTTACCATTGAGAGAACATTACCTAGCGCGCTCTTTCAAACATTCACACTACATTTGGTGTTTTTTTGGTGCTTTAGTGATTGTCACTGTGAAATAAGTCACCATGGGTCCAAAGAAGCTTCCTAGTGGCACCCCTGTGGTAAAGAAAGTGAGGAACACCATCGAACTGAAGAAAGAGATTATAGAAAAATATGAGAGTGGCATACGTCTGAGTGATCTTGCCAGGATGTACAACAAAACCCCTTCTACTATCGGCTCTATCCTGGCAAAGAGAAATGAGATCAAGGAAGCTAATGTTGCAAAAGGGGTTGATATGTTAACGAAAAATAGATCGAAAACAGTGGATGAGGTTGAGAAGTTGTTGTTGGTGTGGATCCATGAAAAACAGAGAGCGGGTGATAGTGTTTCCATGGCGATAATTTGTGAAAAGGCAAGGAAGTTGCACGCAGATCTTGTCAAGACAATGCCTGCAACCAGTGGTGAGGCAAGTGATTTTAAAGCCAGCAAAGGCTGGTTTGACAGGTTTAAGAAACGTAGTGGCATACACAGTGTTGTGAGGCATGGTGAGGCAACCAGCTCAGACAAACGTGCAGCTGAAAAATTTGTGCATGAATTCCAGGGGTTCGTAAAGGCTGAACAATTCCTCCCCCAACAAGTGTTTAACTGTGATGAAACTGGCCTGTTTTGGAAGAATATGCCCAACAGGACCTACATTACTCAGGAGGAAAAGGCACAGCCAGGACACAAGCCTATGAAAGACAGGCTAACTCTCATGTTTTGTTCTAATGCTAGTGGGGATTTTAAAGTGAAGCCTTTACTGGTGTATCACTATGAAAATCCCAGACAGAAGGAGGTGCCCTCTTCAGTGCTTAAGGAGATGTGTACAAAGTGGAATGAGTTGCAGACATTTGTTGAAAGACACCACCCTGAGCAAGCTGAAATAAGCCTTCTGTGCAGCCACTTCAGTGACAGAGCCATGTCGCACTTCAGGAAAGTGTTGAAGGGTCGCCAGAAACAGAGGACTCTGGACACTTACTTCACCAGGCAGGGGTCTGGTGACTCTCAAGCTGGTCCTAGTGGCATTAAAAGACCAAGAAGGGAAGTAACCCCAGAGAGGGCTTTGACACCTGAAGTCCTTTTGGAGGGGGATTCCCCTTCCAACCACTAACTCCTGCCCCTTTCAGCAACTCTACCTTCCAGATGCCTGCAACTCTTCAATAAAGTTAAGTAAATGTATATATATATATATTTTTTGTTTTTAATTTAGTAGGTGAATATTTTTTTGTGGAACGGATTAATTGTATTTACATTATTTCTTATGGGAAATAATGGTTCGAATTTCGAAAACTTTGTGTTAAGTACTAGCTCCTGGAACGGATTAATTACGATACTCGGGGGTCCACTGTATAGCCTTGGTTTTCGTGTTTTCTCTTGGATTTTGGCGGTGGTATGGAATGTGTCCCAGTGTGGTACGGAACGTGTCCCAGCCTGCCACAGATGCATTCAGCGCCAGTCTGTCATTATTTCTCGGCAAGTGAGAATCACACCCTGCATTCATACGAAACATTTTGCAATAATCCAGTGTTTTTTGTGCTTGCAACTGCTAAATAAGCCACCATGGGCCCAAAGAAAGCTCCTAGTGCCAGTCCTTTGGTAAAGAAGGTGAGAAACACGATAGAATTCAAGAATGAAATCGTAGCAAAGTACCAAAGTAGAGGAAGAGAGAGGGGAGAATGTGGCTTCTTCAGTGATTCTACGATATGTACAATACTAAAGCAGCCTCAATTGATAATGGCTATAGCACCAGCCACCTTCACCACCACTATGTAAGGCTTATGCTCTCAGTGGCCCTTATACACCCAACAACAACAACAACACAACACCACTCGTGACATACATAATGACATATTTTATTCATTCTAGAGTATATTATGTCATTTTTCTATGTTATTAACCCTTTGACTTTCGCAACCCCTAATTCTGAGTGTTCTCCTGTTGTCGCAAAATTTTCGAAAAAAAATAATTGTTTTTTCTTATGAAATGATAGAGAATCTTTTCCCAATGGTAATGACACCAGAAGTATGAAATTTAATGGAAAACTTAAGGAATTACGCTCTTGCAAAGTTAGTGATCTCGGCGATATATACGCAACAGCAATTTTGCCGAATTTGAGCCCTATTTTTGGCCATTTCCATTATTCCAGTTGACCAAACTCATAGCTATTTCTTTAGAACTCCATTTGTTCTATCGATTGAGTACAAGAAACCACCAATTTACCTATTTCAACTACCCAATAAAGTGGTCAGAAATTGGCAATTTGGCCAATTTCATGCAAAATAAAAAAGTTATCAATTTCAAAATAGAGTCCAGAATAAACAATGCAGACATTCCTGGCACTAAAATAATATGTTATCTGTTCATTAGTCATGTCTTTTGGCCCCTCTTATATTACTCTTGCTTTCTATTTTGATTTTTATTCACACAAAAAATAGAAGATTTACCATTATGCAGACTATTGCATTTTTGTAAAATGGTATAAATAATATCAGTGCACTTGTGAAAGAATATTAGACTCACCAATTGATGTGTATTGGATGCGTGGCGTGATTTGTTTACTCTTGAACATTTGCAAAATTGAACATTTCCCTAATTTGAGCTCAATTTCAAGGGCGTTTTCATTATGAAACAAATCAAAATCATTGATATTTCTGTAGTATGTTTTCCATTCTATCAAAT
>WNWK01017902.1:0-2500 GCA_009830355.1 Cherax destructor
TGATCCTGTAGTGCCAAGCTCTAGGTGAGTGATCCTGTAGTGCCAAGCTCTAGGTGAGTGATCCTGTAGTGCCAAGCTCTAGGTGAGTGATCCTGTAGTGCCAAGCTCTAGGTGAGTGATTCTGTAGTGCCAAGCTCTAGGTGAGTGATCCTGTAGTGCCAAGCTCTTGGTGAGTGATTCTGTAGTGCCAAGCTCTAGGTGAGTGATCCTGTAGTGCCAAGCTCTTGGTGAGTGATCCTGTAGTGCCAAGCTCTAGGCGAGTGATCCTGCAGTGCCAGACCCTATGTGAGTGATCCTGGGCACATTATTCACTCCCTGGCACTCTCCCTCATACTCTGCACGCTACACACATTAATCACTCATAAGTGGTACTCAGTAACGACAAATTAATGAGTAAGACGCATGTGCTTTTAACCCGGGTAACATAACAGTTGCTACTCACGAAAACTCAATAACACGACAGAAAACAAGCCACAAAACGGGTGAGGCTCCAACAGTTATTACCGTGGTTAGTTGTGTTATTTAAGGTGAATAGTCAAGGACTGGGCCGCGGGGGCGTTAACCCCCACGGAACCACCTCCAGGTAGTGTTAACCCCCCTCAAGATTCTGCAGTAATTTGGTGTTTATTGGTAAAAGTAACGCACAGTGCGTTTTGAAGGTGAAGTTTGGCACGGCAAGGCATGTTAGGTTAGGTTAGATTTGTCAGGAAACAGGACAAGCGTTTCCTGACGCGGCTCTTAGTCATGTGATGACCCGCAGCTGGAGCTTTTGGTCATCTGACCGAGGCCTTCCACTGGCTTACCGGTCCACGCCTTTAAAAAATATGGACATGATTATAACCATTCAGGACAGGGCACATGTGCAACACTTGGGTATCTCTATTGACGAAACGTTTCGCCTGCGCTGCGGGCTTCATCGGTCCAATACACAGGTGAATTGCAACTTTTCGCCTAAGGGTTTACCTGGAGAGGGTTTCGGGGGTCAACGCCCCGGCGGCTTCTTCTGAGACCAGGCCCCGTGGTGGATCAGGGTCTGATCAACCAGGCTGTTACTGCTGGCAGCACGCAAACTGACTTACGAACCACAGCCCGGCTGGTCAGGTACTGACTTTAAGTGCCTGTCCAGTGCCTTCTTGAAGACAGCCAGGGGTTTATTGGTAATCCCTTTTATGCATGCTGGGAGGCAGTTGAACAGTCTTGGGCCCCGGTCAGTTATTGTGTTGTCTCAGTGTACTCGTGGTGCCCCTGCTTTTCATTGGGGGAATGTTGCATCTCCTGCCGAGTCTTTAGCTTTCATAGGGAGTGATTTTCGTGTACAAGTTTTGTAGTAATCCCTCTAGGATTTTCCAAGTGTATATTATCATGTATCTCTCTCGCCTGCGTTCCAGGAATACAAATCAAGGGCCTTCAACCGTTCACAGTAATTTAGGGCCTTATCGTACTTATCGTACCCTGGATTTGATATTCACAAACAACGAGGAATTAATCAGAGACATAACAGTTACAAAAACAATATACTCTGATCATAACATCATAGAAGTTCAAACTAGTATTAACTCAGGGTTAGGGAACTGCGACACTAATGTTAGAGACGGAATGTTCAGTAAGTTTAATTTTAATAACCATAGAATTGACTGGGAAAAAATAAACCAAGAGCTATCAGACATATCATGGGAATCAGACATGAGCACCCTAAATCCCCACCAGTGCCTAGAGAAGCTGAATACAGAAGCATACAAGGTATGTATGAAACACGTACCATTGAGGAAACCCAGAAGATCAGATATAGAGAGAGAGCGTAGGAGATGGTACAGGAGAAGAAAACGGGTTACTGAATTGCTGAAAAACACAGTTATGTTGCAACAGAGGAGAGATAGCCTTAACCGAGAGATCACGGAATTAGAGCACAAACTTAAGATGTCATACCTGACAGAAGAAGTACAAAGGGAACAAAGAGCCATACAGGATATTGCAAGAAACCCAAAATATTTCTACTCCTATGCAAAATCCAAGCTAAGAACTACCTGTAGAATTGGACCATTATTGAGAAGAGATTCGTATACGGACGATGAACAGGAAATGAGTGAAATTCTAAAGAACAGTATGAGTCAGTGTTCAGCAACCCACTAAATGACAGCAAGGTAGAAAATGCAGAAATATTTTTCACTCCAGCAGAAGGCTGCGCAGACCACCTAACCGACATTAGTACAAATCCCATAGATTTCGAAAAAGAAATGGACAACATGCCCACTCACTCAGCACCTGGACCAGATTCATGGAATGCTTTATTTATAAAGCAGTGCAAAGTACCATTAGCAAGAGCCCTTAGTATTCTGTGGAGAAAGAGCTTAGATCTAGGTGAAATTCCAGAGGCCTTAAAGAGTGCAGACATAGATACTTTGCATAAGGGAGGTAGTAGAGCACTAGCTAAAAATTACAGACCAGTAGCCCTCACTTCTCACATCATAAAAATCTTTGAAAGAGTGATGAGACGGCAGAT
>WNWK01017902.1:7500-41301 GCA_009830355.1 Cherax destructor
TATGGTTGTTTTGTGCCCTGATAAACGTGTGTAGGTCCTTCAGTGGGTAGTCGGTGGAACCACCAAGAGTTACTGGATGTTAGGCTGTTCCAAGTAGACAAGAAGACAGTACTTGATCGATCCCCTGAATACTGGTGGAGGATCCCGGACCACGTGTAGGGTCATGTAGGGGATGAGGCGTAGTAGTAGTAGCAGCAGCAGCTTGTTCTCTCCTTTTAACCATAGATATTATGGCACTTCTAAAAACTGTCAAATTGGGACTGTTGTAGGCATCTTGAACAGTAGTAATCTGACTGTACTGTTCTTAGTCGCGCTCATTGGCTGTCAGTTTCCTGTTTGCGACCCATTTTCTATTTTTTTTCTATCGTCCATCATCCCTCTCACCAATCGTTTTGCCATGTCTCTCCCTCTTCCCCCATCATCTCGCCTATCATCTCTATCTCCCCATCATTTCTCTATCTCTCTCACACACACTTCTTTACCTCATTCGACATTGTAATTAGCACTAGCATTAAAAACGCCTTTTTTTTTGTTAATTCAAGTGTTTTGTATGTATATAGGAGAGGTTAGACGCTGCGGCAGATACCCAGGTAAGGCAGCGCCAGGGGTGATTTCGACGCACCATGGGATAGTGATCTGAAAATGTATCGAATTGCTGCTAGACTAGACTTGGGGAGTACTTGTAACTGGGTTACACAGTTAACTGGGAAGGTTGTAGTTTAATAATAATAATAATCTTTATTTCTACAAGTATATGTACAACGTATACAGAGCTAGCTGATATCTATGACATACTGTATAGAAAGCCCCTTGTTATGCAAAGCATTTCGGACAAATTAGGTTATTTTTGTCCCCAGGATGCGGCCCACACCAGTCAGCTAACACCCGGGTATCTATTTACTTCTGGGTGAAAAGGGACAACAGGTGTCTTTAGGAAACACGTCCTAATGTTTTCACCCGTACCGGGATAATGTATAATGTATACAAAAACGTTTTCCTCATTAGAACACTTGTATGTTAGGGGCCCCAGGAAGAGTCTGGTCATTATAAAAAAGTGAGTGAGTGCAAGCATTGTGAGCTGGCTTAGAGGCGTCCTCGCGCGTGAGCGAGTTTGGGGTATTCACCGTGTTGTGTTACCGAAGGTCGAGTCCTAGCTCCTTCTAAACTACCTTGAAGGGCATCACTGATTTCTGGCCACTTGGGCCTCGTGTCTGTTCTTGAAGCTGTATACCTTTGATATATTCCTTTGAATTGAGTTTGCCTCCACAGTCTCATCCAAGAGATTCTACTTTTCAGTCTACTTGAGATGAAAGAAATACGTCCCTAACATCCTCACGACTCGTCTGTCTTTGGTTTCCACCTGTGTTCCCTGGATCCTGATCCTCTTAATTCAGACAGTCTGATCCTCTCCGTCCTCTCAGTTCTTCTTAAGATCTTACGTTCTCTCCTCCAAGGTTCTCAGGTACAGCCTCGCCCTATATAGTTCATTCCTTTCAGGAGAGTTGTGTTTGTGATTGACCATACAGATATTCGTGTCACCCATTGGATTTAGATTTTGCCTCCTAAACCACTAATTTATTGTGCACTCCACATATATCATGTGGAAGATAGTGCAAGAGCGTTCTGTGTATACAGAAGGCTTAGGAAGCAGGCCCGAAAAGGCATAACGGGAGTACATCTGGATATGTATGTGGATAAGTATATGGGTATGTGGGTCAGCGGGCCACCAGCAGCAACAGCCTGGTTGACCAGGCAATCATCAGACAAACCTGGCCCATAGCCGGACTCTGGAAGTGGAGAAACTCGGAACTCATCAAAGGTAATAAAAGAAAATACAGGATATTTGTTTAAAATATCTGATGTCTAATTTTCATTAATAAGTTATCTTGACGTAGGTTATTATACTATGTATTCTTCAGTAAATGTAGAGTAAACACAGTTATCAAGAGAGTCACTGGCTGCATACTTTGCAGATAGTTCTATCATCGTCTGGTATAAATCAGCGTGCGTTTAAGCGTTTAAGTTTGAGTCCCCTTCCCCGTGACTGTGGGCCTTCGGGCTGCTAGTACAAACAATCTGGGTGATCATTTGGTTAACAGGATAGTCTGGCCTCTCAGACCGGTATGAATTTGGAGAAAAACTCGTGAAATTGTCACAGGTATGGAACTGTGCTACCACGGGCATTTTTGTGGTGCAGTAGCGAGGGAAGTGAACAAAGGCACTACTATAGCAGTGGACGGGTGGGGGGGAGAGAGGAAGGGGGTGATACATTACATCCTCTCGTTACCTCCTCCGGTCAGGTGGCTTCCATCCCGCCACCACCACAGTTACTGCCATCTTGTTTTTATTTCCTCCTCTCTTCTGTGACGATAAATTCCAGTTACTACGTCACGGAAGAATAAATAAAAAAAACGAGATCGGAGTACAAGACAAACTCAAATCACTTAATAGAACGTAAGTCAAATGTGAGAGACCTGGGAGTTGTAATGATAGATCTCAGGTTCACGGAGCACTGCAGTGTTATTATCGAAACTGCAAGAAAAATGACGAGTGGGAAGACTAAGAATCTTCGAAGCAAGAGATGCTAAGCCAGTGATGATTCTCTTCAGGTCACTCGTTCTCTCTAGGCTATAATACTGTTGTGTCTTGCAACATTGAATTGCTGAGCTAGAGAATGTATAGAGAACTTTCACAGTTCGCATAAACTCGGTCAAGCACCTAAATTACTGGGAGCACTTGAAGTCCCTAGAACGTAGGCGAGAAAAATACATCATAATCTACACCTAAAAGATACTGAAGGGATTGGTCCCAAACCTGCACACAAAATAACTATATATGAACACAAGAGGCTTGGCAGACGGTGCAGGATACCTCCAATGAAAAGCAGGGAAGCGATTAGTACTGAGAGAGAACTCAACAAGTATTAAGGGATCATGACTCAACACCGTCCCCTTATGCATAAGGGGTATCACCAACAAACCCCTAGTTGTCTTCAAGAGGGAACTGGACACATTCCTCAAAACAGTTCCTGATCAACCGGGTTGTGGTGCATACGATGGACTGTGGGCAGCAGATATCAACAGTTTGATTGATCAGGCCAGCAACCAGGAGGCCTATATTGGGACCGGGTCGCGGTGGCGGTGACCTCTGGAGGCGACTCCGGTAAACTCCAGAAGGTCGTGACTGCAGGTAGAAAATTACCACCACTGATAGGCAGATAATGACAAAAGACAAGTTGAGATAAAAACACTGGTAGCAAAGGAACCGTTTAAAACAGCGTTTCACCCAAGGGCGAAACATTGTAGTTAAAGGATTCTTTGCAACCAGTATCTTTATCATCAGCAAACATCACAAACATACGGCACTTTAATTTCTGCTTTCATCCCGAGCAGTAAGTACGTGGGTGTCAGCTGACTGTTGTGGGTCTCGTCCCCGGCAATGATCAGATGCTGCAACATCTGCGAGACTCGCTTCCTCAAAATGAGCTAATCACTCGCTCTAATGTGAGAGCCAATGAAGGTAACTGTTCAGTAAATGCCAGTGGATACTGCCGCAAGGCACACGTAGACCTATCACTGTCACCAGTGGCCATTACCACCACCTATCATTACTACCACCCGCCATTACCATTCTCCAATTAAAATGTTTTCTCAGGTATGGGTGCCATACTGGTTCTGCGTACTCCAGAATGGGCCTGACATATGTTGTATACAGCGCTCGGAATGACTTGTTGAGATTCTTGAAGATCACTCGCAGATTTGCCAGGCGAGCATTGGCTATAGAGGTTATAGAGGTTATTGTGTGTGTGTGTGTGTTAGTTAGTTAGTTACCATTTGTCCAAGGCACATGTCGGTTAGACACTAGGCCTATTGTATATTTGAGTGTGTGTGTGTGTATGTTATGTGTGGTTAGTTACCATTTCGTCCTAGGCACATGTCGATTAGACACTAGGCCTGTTGTATGTATGTGTATGTGTGTGTGTAACGAAACACTTCGAAATGTTTCGGCCCCGCCGGGAATTGAACCCGGGCCCTCCGTGCGTGAAGCAAGAGCGCTAGCCACCATGCCATGTGTGTGTGTGTGTGTGTTTGGCGGGGGGGGGGTATTTTACATGTGTGTGGGAGCAGGGGGGGGAGGGGTGTTGTACATATGGATCAGCATGTTCGAGCACTAATTGAAATTTTGGTCTCAACACTGTAAATTGAACACCACTTGCTTAAAGGTTACAATTAAAACTATAACGTTATTACAGTATTATTCAAATTTGAACAATAGAGCGAGATCTTTGCACTTTTAAGTGAATTTTACCAAGAAATAAATTTTATACTTTGAGGATAGTTATAGTTGAAATTATCAATAATGCGTTTAAACTTTGCAGAAGGTTCTCTGCACTTAATTTGTTAGATATAATTTCTAATATAATTTTATATCATAGCCCATGAAACATATTTTATAAGTTATAGATAGTGAAGAATGATCTGATGTAGGATAACAGCCTGTAAAATTGATTTGTGTAAAAAAAAAAAAAAACTGGCCAATGCAAATTTCAGGTCCCTGAATAATGTGTGGATCTCAGACAGTGCTGCCAGAGTATGGCTAAATTAATATCTGTGTTTATTGTTTTATTTCGTTGCCAGTTGTTTTGTAGATTATAGATTATTGTAATTCATCGTTGTTTTCACCATTGTTTTGCGACTTAGGGTTGAAATGTTACCTTGTTGGCAGGTTACCCGCAGCCGGAGTATAGGTGGATGAGAGATGGAGAGCCGCTAGGGGAGTTCTCCAGTGAGACCTTCTACAAGATCCCCTCCGTCAGTAGGGACGATGCTGGAGACTACCGCTGTGTGGCACGCAACTCTGCTGGTGCTATATTCTCAGCCAAGACCTCATTCTCAGTGGCGTGTAAGTATGCTCACAGTAATAATAATATCTTTATTTCTACAAGTATATGTACAAGGTATACAGGTCTAGCTGACATCAGTGACATACTTCTATATAGAAAGCTCCTTGTTATGCAGAGCATTTCGGGCAAATTAGGTCAATTTTGTCCCAGGATGCTACCCACACCAGTCGACTCTCACCCAGGTACCCATTTTACTAATGGGTGAACGGGACAACAGGTGTAAGGAAACACGCCCAATGTTTCCACCCTTGCCGGGAATCGAACCACGGACCCTCAGCGTCTGAAGCGAGAGCTTTGCCGACCAGGCCACTCGCCACCCTAAGATGTCGCAATACCATACCTAGAGTAATGGTGTATTTTCACAGACGTCACGATTTCACTTATTACTTGAATGAGCGAACTTATTGGATATCGCAGCAGTATGAAACACAAGAGCATGGGATATGAGCTACGAGGAAAGGCTACAGGAAATTAATGTAATGGCCCTGGAGGATGGAAGGACAAAGGGAGACATGATGACAAAATACTCAGAAGAATTGATAGGGCAGGCAAGGACAGGCTCTTTGAGAGGCGGGAAACGTGTAATCGAGGGCACATCTGGAAGCTAAAGAGACAAATGAGTCAGAAGGATGTCTGGAATAATTTCTACAGTCTCAGGGTGGTCGGGTAGTGGAATGACCTCAATGAAGTGGTGAAGGCAGACACTCTACATAGTTTAAATAAGTAATGTATGGCCCACGAGACTAGGAGAATGAATCTGGCAAGTGACATGTTGAGAGGTGGGGCCAGGAGCTAAGACTAGACCCCCTGCAACCACATATAGGTGAACACATTCACCCACACGTTCATATTTTTATGGCACGTGTGTGTGTATACTCGCCTAGTTGTGGTTGCAGGGGTCGAGTCACAGCTCCTGGCCCCGCCTCTTCACTGGCCGCTACTCAGTCACTCTTCACGCTCCATGAGCTTTATCATACCTGTGTGTACTCACCTAGTTGTGGTTGCAGGGGTCGAGTCAAAGCTCCTGACCCCGTCAAAGCTCCTGTGTGTGTGTGTGTAGGTTACCATTTTGTCCTAGGCACATGTCGATTAGACACTAGGCCTGTTGTATGTATGTGTGTGTGTGTGTGTGTGTGTGTGTGTGTGTGTGTGTGTGTGTAACGAAACACTTCGAAATGTTTCGGCCCCGCCGGGAATTGAACCCGGGCCCTCCGTGCGTGAAGCAAGAGCGCTAGCTATCATGCCATCGGGGCGTTAGTTACCATTTTGTCCTAGGCACATGTCGATTTGACACTAGGCCTGTTGTATGTATGTGTGTGTGTGTGTAGGTGTGTAAGGAAACACTTCGAAATGTTTCCGCCCCGTCGGGAATAGAACCCGGGCCCTCCGTGCGTGAAGCGAGAGCTTTACCACTAGGCCACCGGGGCTGTGTGTGTGTACTCACCTAATTGTGGTCGAGACTCAGCTCCTGGCCCCGCCTCTTCGCTGTCCGCTACTGGATCTCTTCTCTCCCTGCTCCATGAGCTTTATCATACCTTGTCTTAAAGCTATGTATGGTTTCTGACTCCACTATATCGTTTGCTAGACTATTCCACTTCCAGACTACTCTATGGCTGAATAAATGCTTCCTAACATCCCTTTGACTCATCCGAGTCTTCAGCTTCCAATTGTGCCCTCTTGTTTCTGTGTTCCCTCTCTGGAACATCCTGTCACTATCTACCTTGTCGATTCCCCGCAGTATTTTGTATGTCGTTATCATGTCTCCTCTAACCCTTCTGTCCTCCAGTGTGTGTGTGTGTGTGCGTGTGTGCCTGTGTGTGCCTGTGTGTGTGTGTGTGTGTCTGTCTGTACTCACCTAGTTGTGGTTGCAGGTGTCTGTGTCTGTCTCATGGACTACCATTAATAACCTCTGCCTTGCCTCAGAGAATTTCTCTTCCTATCTGTTGCTGTCTTGCAACATTGAATAGCTTCTGGCGATGCACAGGGGTGCTAAAAATCTCCATCCCCATGTGGGTTGTTCTGCATTGTTAAGATCGCCTTTTAGCGATTGTATTGTATATTTATATTTTTATTTTAATGTTATCCATGGAGGCAAAGAAGGGAATGTACGAAAGTATAGTGGTACCAACACTCTTATATGGGTGTGAAGCATGGGTTGCACATGCTGCAGCGAGGAGGAGGCTGGAGGCAGTGGAGATGTCCTGTCTAAGGGCAATGTGTGGTGTAAATATTATGCAGAAAATTCGGAATGTGGAAATTAGGAGAAGGTGTGGAGTTACTAAAAGTATTTGTCAGAGGGCTGAAGAGGGGTTGTTGAGGTGGTTTGGTCATTTAGAGAGAATGGATCAAAGTAGAATGACTTGGAGAGCATATAAATCTATAGGGGAAGGAAGGCGGGGTAGGGGTCGTCCTAGAAAAGGTTGGAGGGAGGGGTAAAGGAGGTTTTGTGGGCGAGGGCTTGGACTTCCAGCAAGCATGTGTGAGCGTGTTAGATAGGAGTGAATGGAGACGAATGGTTTTG
The DNA here is from genome assembly GCA_009830355.1 of Cherax destructor. Classification (NCBI taxonomy): domain Eukaryota; kingdom Metazoa; phylum Arthropoda; class Malacostraca; order Decapoda; family Parastacidae; genus Cherax; species Cherax destructor. The sequence continues at coordinate 14,925 of WNWK01017902.1, forward strand.
GGACATGACGATCTGTTGGAGTGTGAGCAGGGTAACATTTTGTGAAGGGATTCAGGGAAACCAGTTAATGGATTTAGTTGGACTTGAGTCCTGGAAATGGGAAGTACAATGCCTGCACTTTAAAGGAGGGTCTGGGATAGTGACAGCTGGGAGGGACTATTCTCAGCTGTCGTATCTGAGCGCCTCTGCAAAGACAGTGATTATGTATGAGTGTGGTGAAAGTGTTGAATGATGATGAAAGTATTTTCTTTTTGGGGATTTTCTTTCTTTTTGAGTCACCCTGCCTCGGTGGGAGACGGCCGACTTGTTGAAAAAAAAAATATATTTTATAAAATACACTACTGTATATGAAATATTTCAAAACTTTTTAAGTTCCATCAAATTTAAGGTATATTGTGGGAACAAAGGGGAATTTATTGAAGAGGGAACTTATGATTTTGTTGTAGAATGTAACAGATTTGCTTGGCTGTGGTAGATCTGCAGGCTTGGGGGTTCTAAGCAGCAATAGCCTGACTGATCAAGCAGCATTAGGAAAGCTTGATTCTTGGCCAGGTAATCAGAGCAGTAAAATTCCTCAAAACTAGCTACAGATAAGTTTAAACATACTTTACTTTGTACAGCATATGTTACTGTAAATATGCTTAGTTGTTTGTAGTGCGAGGGGGAGGGAAATTTTAAACTAATTTCCATCATGTGTCAACAGATATGAGTGGATACAACAATACCGAAATTACAGTGATGACGGTACAAGCTGGGGAAGCAGCTGTTCTCTCTCTGCCTCCTCTAGAGTCCTATCCTCCACCCTCTGTCACATGGTTGGCTGATGACAACTCCTTACTGTATGGCATCAAGTATGCCACCACAGACCCTGATAACCAATTCATTATTTTGGCAACACAGCCCACTGACATGAAGACCTACAGGTGATAAATGCATTTGATGTTGTGTTCATGTTATATTATAAGTCAAAACAGAATTATTTACTACAATTTTTCCTTTGCTCTTAAATACTATAATAATTTTTTTGAATGTGTGAAAAATGAACGTCTTGAATAGATTGCTTTGTATACTATATAGTACAGTGGACCCCCTGTTTACGTAATTAATTCGTTCCAGAATGCTGTTCAAGTGCCGTTACCAAACGAATTTGTTTCCATAAGGAATAATGTACATTAGATTAGTCCTTTTAGACCCCCAAAAATACACTTTCAAAAGCACTTACAAAAATACACTTACATAATTGTTCGAGTTTGGAGCAGTACAAAATCCGGGGGTCCACTGTATTAAATTTGTGTGTTGTGTAAATAAGAACCTTTGAGAGCTGTACAGCAATTATCTATTTCTTTTAGTGCTCGTATCACCAACACTCAGCTTGGAGTAGAAGAAGTCAGTGGAGGTATTACTCTCATAGTCGAGGGTGAAGAAGGAAGAAATGAGGAGATTCCACCTTCAATTATTGTACCGCCTCTCAATACAACTATCATCAAGGACTCCAGTATTGCACACTTGCAGTGTATTGCAAATGCCAGGTTTGTGCCTACATTGTTGCATGGTGTTGCTTTTGTAACACAGTAATACTGTATATTGAGATTAATCACACTTGGTTAATATTGCAAATTTTATTTGCTGGGCTATTGTTAAATTGTCATGTTGTATTACAGTGGATAGACATGTATTTTAATAAGATGGCAGAAATACATAGAGCTGTTCTCCATGAAGAGTGATATACCAATGTAAAAAATGTACTCATAATTTTTAATTAATAGGGTTTAGCTAAACTTTGATTTAATGGACCCCAATTTAACAGATTTTGAATTTGACAAAATCTGTGGACATCATCTGGAAATGGGCAAAAATCCATTATTATGATAATGGAAAAACAGTCTCATCATTCAGATTTAATGGACAGTTGGCATTAGCATAACATTTTACCCCAAGAGTCCTTTAAATTAAGGTTTCACTATTATATTGCAGCATGTTGCTCATTTTTCTTTTAATTTTCAGACCTCTATATCAGTTAGAAACTCTCTGGTTCAAGGATGATATACCTATAGAACAATCAGGCGTTGTGTTCTCCTTCAATGGCTTATGGAATCGCACTCTTAGCCTCCTCCAGGCTGACCTACATTATGCTGGTGTTTACAAATGCCAGGTTCGTCTGCGCACAAGTATTGATGAGCCAATTCAAGCAGCTGCCCAAGTTGTTATTTATGGTAAATCTTTACGTTGTTTGAGTGTTACTGTGTTTCTCTTCATTAAATTTATGAATAATACTCGAGAGGATATAAATTTAGCTCATTCTTGGATTCAGTTTTCAATGTGTCCTAAGGGATGCAATAATTACTTATTCGAGTTTGCAGGAGGTGATTGCCAGTTCTTCATACTGCCTCTTAACTTTTGACTAACTGACATGATTGAGCTCTGTCATATCTTACTGATGAGCCCTTGTAGAGTGTCTGTTTGGAAGTGTCATTAATCTGCTCACTCCACCGTTTTTACCACTCATATACCAAAATGTTTCTAGTTATGTATCCTGTTTTTCATTTAAGTGTTTAATTTCCAAACAGTCCACCTTATTCTTGTTGTATCACTGGTAAAGAGCATATCTTTGTCTAACCTGTTTATGTTCACTAGTACATTTTGTATATCATGATTATGTTCTCTTTTTCTCGTTCAAAATGTGCTCGCTGGGAAATTCAGTGAGCATATTTTGAACTGAATCCTATGGTTGGTTTATAATTTAAGTGTCTTGTGCCAAGCAAAAAGAAAATAGACTGCCAGCTGTTTTTTAATACTTGATTTATACATCTGCTTTTTGGTGTTAATTTTCATAACTAATATCCCTTTGAATGTATTCCAGTATATCAATTGTTTTATTGATCAGAGTAGATGGAAGCCTTTGTATCATATTGCAGAAACGAATCAGTTTCACTTAGCATGTCATATACTATACCTACAACCAGTTCAACCCGTCAATATAATCTTCTCAAACATTACATAGTGATGTGTACATTTTCTTCTTGTTTCTCATGTGACTTTTAGTTGTATAGTCTCTCTCTATTGTTTATGTATATTTTGCTGAGAATGGCTATACAGGCCAGCTATTTTTGCATTCTTTATTAGCAATTGTATCCTGGATACCATATACAGTGGTACCCTGAGTTTCGTTCAGCTCCCAACTCGAACAATTATATAAGTGTATTATTGTAAGTGCATTTTTGGGGGTCTGAAATGGACTAATCTAATTTACATTATTCCTTATGGGAACAAATTCGTTCGGTAATGGCACTAGAACAGCCTTCTGGAACGAATTATGGCCGAAACTCGGGGTACCACTGTATTATTATTCATAGACTTAGAAAAATTCTTAGTATGATGTTCAGGTAAAACATCAAGGTACAATGGCCTCTGCTACAATCACGACCACAAAATGGGTCGCCCCTTGCACTTTAGGGCATCTTTCAACTGTTTACGAGTTAGCACACATTAAGGGTAAATTCCTTCATGACTCGCAGATAGTGCCTTAAAGCTGTGGAAAAAAGCAGTGCCAGAGGATACCAGAAATTTTTTCTTCACAGATAGTCCTCGATTACTGGAGAGAGATTTAGGAACATATTTTTACTAGCATTTTACTTAATTAAACAGAAAACTGGACACTGAATATAGCTTTGTTCCTGTAACTACAAATAGGTTATCAGTAGTGCTACTCTTTTAATTGATTCAAGGTCAAAGGCTTGATTTACAGTGAAATTTCTTCTTAGATCGCCCAAAGCTTAAGGAGCAACTTCCTGTGGACACTTTTGCTGATTTGGGCAAAACGCTGACTATTCCTTGTACTGCAGCAGGTGCTCCTATTCCTTATGTTACCTGGTATAGAGATGCTGTAAATGTCATCACTTTGGATGATAACAGGTGAGTCATTTCTTATAAATGTTAAGAATTTGAAAAAAATACAAAACACTAAGATATTCTTTTAAGTTTTGAATTAACTCGAGAATGATACTGATACAAAAGCTTCTTTCCAACAGCGCTTATCAAGTTTACAATGACTGAATAACCCTCATTTAGTTTTTACCCCATTATAACAGCTTTGTAAATCAAAACCAACCCATTGCAACAATTTCCTATTATAAAATATATTTTACTATAGTCAAAATTTAAAAATTTTTGGGGTTAGATGTTTTTATCTTATTTTTTATATATATCTAGAATTCAGTGCATAAATCTAGAGTGAAAGATAGATGGGGTGAGAATCGTTCAAGTGATGGCTAGAGGGAGGGTAAAGGAAGATTCGAGTCATGAAATCTTAATAACACGATTACAAACAAACCATGGAATGGGTGGGGTTTAAACCTATGGCAAGTGAGTTTTAAAACTCCAAGCCAGTGACTTACACACTTGCCTGGAGTTTTATGGTTCAAACCCCACCCGTTCCGTGGTTTGAAGATTTGAGTTTTAGGAGCTTGAGCATCCAGCAGACTTGTATGAACAAGTTAGATAGGAAGGAATGGCATAAAGTGGATTTTATGATATACGTACTGTTGGACTGAGCAAGGTAGCACTTATGGAGGGATTCAGTGAAACTGGTTAGCTGGACTTTAGGCCTGTAGGTGGGATTTGCAGTGCCGGCACTCTGAAGGAGGGGTAGGGATGCTGAAGTTGGAGGGCAATCTGAATTTTGATGTCAGTGCATTCTTGACAAAACCGAAATTAATTCAGAATGACTTAGTTGAAATGTTTTAGGTTTATTGCAGGAACATTTCCATATAATTTTTTTTTTTTTTTAACTTTTATTTTTTAATCGATATCCACCAAACTTCCATCATAATATGATGAAAGTTTGGTGGATATGTATGTCATGTTCTCATATTATGAGAATATGACATACATTTTGTAAAAAAATTGTGAAGTTTGAACAATTAAAGAAATTAGTCATAAGCTGTAAGTGCACTGACCTCAAGTTGACTCTGGTGATGAACCTGATATATGTACAGTGGTACCTCGACTTACGATGGTCCCCAAACTCACCCTTTTATGTAAGTTTATTTTTTTAAATGCTTTTGTAAGTGTAATTTTGGGGGTCTAAAAGGACTAGTCTATTTTACAACATTTCTTAAGGAGATAAATTCGTTTGGTAATGGCACTTGAACAGCATTCTGGAATGAAAAAATATCGTAAGTCGAGGTACCACTGTACTTGAAAGACTTAGGAATTTTTTTTTTTATGAAGTTTTCATTGTAATATTTTTTCATATTTGATTTTTCCGTAGGTATCGAGTTCTTCTCAATGGATCGCTGGCCATTTCTGCAGTTCATATCAATGACACTGGAATGTATCAGTGCCTGGCATCTAATTCTGCTGGGGAAACATCAGCCTACACTTGGCTGAAAGTTAAAAGTAAGTGTGGAACATCTCCAAGGTGCTTAATTCATAGCATTTATTGTGCATAATGGGTAATGCTGAATGTTGCATAGCACTGCATGTTAGCAAATAACAAGAATAAATGTGTGGCATCAAAGCTATCGGGTTTTTGAATAAACAAATGAAACTTAATTTACAGAACTTTAGTGTTAATTTGCTTTTCATAAGGTGATTACACTAAATATATTTTGTTGAAGTGGAAATGTAAAGAGCAACATTATCCACTTAACAGTTGTGTAGTGATTGTTATGCATGAAGGGTTGTTCTTGTAAGCTATAAAAATAGAGTACTGTTCACAGTAATTGTTATGCAGTGTGTACTCTTTATTGAATTTGGAACTTCTACGTACAGTACATGCTATATTTATCTTGCAGCAATTAATTTGTAGAACATTTAAGTTCTTCATAGTAATTTGTTGTGCCTTAACTTATGGTTATATAATGTGCTTTTATGTTTTGATAAGTTAGTGTTTTCTGTATTAAAAATGTAACTTAGTTCTTTGAGATAAATTTTTCTAAGCCATTGTAAGTGGAAAATTAATATACCTACTCTTTCATAAATTTTCTTTGTAATCCTAAAATACAGGGCTTATATTTATTTTTGTATACTATTTGTGGTGGTTAATTTTCCAGGTTGTAGCACATATTTCAAATATTCTTAGGTTATTATAGTACACATGCTATACACATCTGCACATAAATCTATCCTGTAATCTGTACTGTCATCATCTGCACTATCCTTTCCCTTTTCTTTATTTAATTTTCTGTCCCTTTGTTTATTTCTTAACATAGTGTCTCTACAAATACTCCTCTCTGAAATTATATAGTGGATCCACACACAGTAAATTTAAAATGTGTATATTGCAGGAGGTATTATTATCCCTAGCATTATTGCCATCATTTTGAGATGAACATGCAGTACTGCTAATATGGTAATAATGATTATTATTTTACTAAAGATTAAATTTGTAGACAATACTGTCATCAGTAACAGGTTAAATAGCTTAAATATCTATTGTTTCAAGCATTCTTAAGCTTAGTTGGAGTTCTAACCTCATGCTTTGATATCCTCTTTAAGTTTTCCTCTGAAGACTGACATTTTCCATGGTTTTCTGGCAGAGTGGTGGGATGATCCTCCTAATCGTGTACACAGGTCCTTGAAAGCCAGGGCCTTTGCTCACTATCGTAAGATCTGTACTAACAAGTGCATGTGTTTTTCATTAATTTCTTGATGTATCATTTAAGTAGTTGTAGCCTGTGGTATGAAATCAAATTATTATTAACAAAAATGCTTTTATGATTGCTCTGGGTTCTTATGAATGATAATTGGATGGTGTTTTATAATGTGTGCTGATAATAAGCATAACAATACTGTAATTGTTTCCTTAATATTTGCAGATTTTTAATTCATAGATTTGCGAGTTGTGTTGTATGTCCTATTGCCTGTTACCTGTGCCTGGGTTTGCATATCTGTGACTTTTGTATAGCAATATAGTTAGATGACCCAAAATAGTGCCACAGGGTCCTGATTGCACTGCCCTCTTTTTCCCATTGAAATATATATTCAGTATCAATGAATTCAACATTCATGAGCTGCTTGGAGTTCATTGTTGTGGATGTTGAGGGAGCATAATATATTGTTACTTTTATAGGATGTGATGTTCACATCATAGCTCTGAAAAATGGAATACAATGAGCATAGCTCTGATCCTATAGCTACAAATAGGTGATTACTGTCTTGCTCAGAAAACTGTTAATATTAGTACTGCCCTCATTAATGCATGTAAATCTGGAGGGAAAAAAAGTATAGTAAAACTAAAATTAACTGATGATATTTGAAGGTGAATGCATTTCCTATTTTTCTAGGTCACCTTACTTTGGTGGGAGAAGGCCGGTGTGCTAAAATAAAAATTAAAGGTAGCCAAAGCATTTCAAAATAGTAAATTTGATATAAAAAATGGTAAGGAAACATTGCCTTAAATTGCTGGGAAAATTGGAGGATATGTAATCCTTCAAGAACCACCAATAGTGTAATACATAAGCACATATGATATTTTGAGTTTTATACTAGCTCTTCTAATTTTGGTGTTAATTTTCTTTATTTGTGGCATATTATTACAACTATTCAAACAGTTTACTATATTGTAATAATGTTTGTATAAACAACAAATTCATGTGTATCAGCATTACTGGTACAACCAGTTTTTCTTATTAATTTTAAATACAGAAATAATGTATTGCCATTAACCCTTTGGGGGTCGGTGCCGTACTAGTACGTTTTACGAGCAGGGGTTGGTGCCATACTAGTACGCATAAATTCTAGCGGCCTCAAATTAAGTGGGAAACGGCTGGTAGCCCTACATATGAAAGAATGGGTCTATGTGGTCAGTGTGCACAGTATAAAAAAATCCTGCACCACACACTGCATAATGAGAGAGAAAAAAATCGACCGTTTTTTTCGTTTAAAACAACGACTTTGCAGTCTATTTTCGTATGGTATTTATTGATGTATTCTTGTTTTCTTGGTCTCATTTGATAGAATGGAGGATATATTACAGAAATAGAGATGATTTTGATTGGTTTGACAATGACAAGTACCTTGAAATTGAGCTCAAATTAGCGAAAATGTTTGATTTTTGACGATGTTCAAGAGTAAACAAATCACACCATGCATAAGTGCGCTGATATTATTTATACCATTTATACAATGATGCAGTTGTATACATAACAGTAAATCTTCTATTTTTTTGTGAGAATAAAAATTCAAAATGAAAAGCAAAAGTAATGTAAGAGGGGCCTGGAGACGTGACTAATGAACAGAGAAGATGTTATTTTAGTGCCAGGAATGTCTGCCTTGTTTATTCTAGACCCTATTTTGAAATTGGCATCGTTTGAAATTTGTGTGAAATTGGCCAAATTGCCATTTTCTGACCACTATTTTGGGTAGTTGATATTAGTAAATAGGCGGTTTCTTGTACTCTATCGATAGAAGAAATGGAATTCTAGCGAAATAGCTATAATTTTAGTAGACTGAAACATTGGAATTTGCCGAAAATAGGGCTCAAAGTGGGCGAAATCGCCGATGCGTAAATGTCATCAATACCGCTAACTTCGTGAAAGCATAATTCCGTTAGTTTTCGATCAAATTTCATAATTTTGGTGGCGTTATGATCGGAAAAAGATTCTCTATCATTCCATAAGAAATATTTTTTTTTTTTTAAAAAAATTTCGCCCCCAGGAACAGGTTTCCGAGAAGGCCTGTCGACCCCCAAAGGGTTAATAAATAGTATCACTTGATTAAATCTGAGTGTAAGCAGAAATGTTTTAGAATAAATTTTATGATTTAACAGCAAAGAGAAGTGGTTGTCTGCTCAGTGTTTATATCTTTCTGATCTTTGTTAATATTCCTGTTTCTTTTACATGAAGCCTATTATTGTTCTTAATTATAATTTTCTTTCTGAGATCTTGTGATTTTACACTGAATGAATTTTAATACAGTATTCAATTTCTGATTGTTCTTTTATGGTTTTAATTTTGTACCTTTTAATATTTTTTTCAAGGAGATTGTCTGCATTGTGTTCCTAGTGCTGTTAATAGCTTTTTTGAGTGGATATTGTGAAGCTTTCTGTCCTATAGTACTGTACAAATTACTAACTGCAACAAAGTTTTTGATTGGAATGCTTGCCGAATTGATGTTTAACATTGTCTACAATTTACCCCTTCATTAGGTTTTGAAGACAATTGAATCTTTTAACCCTTAAACTGTCCACACGTAGATATACGTTCACGTGCGTAGCTGACCGAATATTTTGAGAAAAAAATAAATTTTTCTTTTTCTTTAAAATGAAGAGTGCATTTTGTTTGTCATTCCCACATGTTGTAATACTGCACACAATGAGTGCACAGACCCATTCTCTAATCTCTAGGCAACTCAGGCTTATCATGGCAAGGTTAAAAGCATTTGAAAAAAAACGTAGATCTACGTTCGGGGCAGTACGCACGCGAACGTATATCTACGTTTGGACAGTTTAAGGGTTAAATTCTGTTTACCGGAAATGCCCAATTAATGGAAAGACTCATATGCTCCTTAGTTGACACTGTTATTCCTTTAGTTCAGAAAGTAATACAAGTGGTGATGGTATTTACTTCATTGCTTAAAAATGCATATTAAGTAAAATTTCACAAATTGAAGACGTAAGAGATAGTGATGAAGGGTGACAAGGCAACTCCCTATGGGTCTCGTGTCAACTTAGCGAACATTTTGGGCCTAGGATGATGCGAAGTTATAAGCATCCACCCCCAAATTTGTGCACACACAATTTGTGGTAATTGTTTCTTCTCTCCAACACTTACAAATAACAACTTTCGAAATCATAATAAAAAAAATTTACTGTAACAACTCATGGAATGAGCAGGACTCAATCTATGGCAAACCAGTTTTTAAACTAACAGGCAAGTACTCCAACCACTGGCTAGCCATGGGATCGAATCCTGTCTGTTTTGTAACAAAGAAGCATCATCTTTCTTTCAACAAAAGTACCGTATACCACCGAGGCAGGGTGGCCCAAAAAGAAAAACAAAAGTTTTTTTTTTTTTTAACTTAAGTAATGTATACAGGAGAAGGGGTTACTAGTTCCTTGCTCCCGGCATTTTAGTCGCCTCTTACGACACGCATGGCTTACAGAGGAAGAATTCTGTTCCACTTTCCCATGAAGATAAGAGGAAATGAACAAGAAGAAGAACTAGTAAGAAAATAGAAGCAAACCGAGAGGGGGGTGTATGTATATACGTATGCTTGTACATGAATGTGTAGTGTGACCTAAGTGTAAGTAGAAGTAGCAAGACATACCTGAAATTTTGCATGTTTGTGAGACAGAAAAAAGACACCAGCAATCCTACCATCATGTAAAACAATTACAGGCTTCTGTTTTACACTCACTTGGCAGGATGGTAGTACCTCCCTGGGCGGTTGCTATCTACCAACCTACTACCTAGGAACAAAGAAACATATTAGTGTAAAATAAAAAGCATTTCTTATCATGGTAAAAGTTTTTGATTTTCACATCTTCATGAATAAAAATATTTCTGTATTCCATTACTATAATGAATGTTTTATTATTTTTACAAAAGCCGTGAATCCTTGGAAATCTCAACACGGCCAATAACGTATAAATTAAAGGCCTATCATATACTGTGTGATAGCTTCTAAGCAGTTTTCTTCAACACACTGTACTCTGTCACAAAAAATTTCTCCTTGAAGTTAATAAATATAGAATATAAAAGTATAGTCTGAGGAAGTGGAACAGAATTCTTCCTCCGTAAGCCATGTGTGTCATAAGAGGGGACTTAAATGCTGGGAGCAAGGGGCTAGTAACTCCTCCTGTATACATTACTAAAGTTAAAAAGGGAAACTTTTGTTTTTCTTTTTGGGCCACCCCTCTTCGGTGGGATATGGCTGGTTTGTTAAAAGTAGTAGTAGTCTACACATTATAAGAATGTTGTTTTGGAATATTTATAACTGTTGCTCCTGCTGGCAGTAGTCAGAACTGTTATATTTTTTATTTATAGAAAGTTTCTAAATGTTAAATATTATAAAATAAAAGAATCAAGGCAATTTAATGAGAAACTTTTTTTAACAAGAATGAGAAAGAATAAAGTAGGATTTTTAAAATATTGTAGTATATTTTTTTATCAAATGCATACAAATTATGATATGATTTGAAGGCAGAGACAAAATTCTTAAGTTTTATGTTGAAAATGATTGTATTAAGGATATATTAAGCGGGTCTTCTAATTCTGAATTTAATAACATTTTATGAGTGATTAGTCGACCATGGGAAGAACCATTACTGTATCTAAGAGAGTCCCTTATCCAAAACAACCTTGTGTGGAACCATTTTGTTTTTAGATGTAAGAGGTTCTGCTGTATTATGATAAGCATTTTTTTTGACACAAGTGCCTCACGTCAAGGCAGGTTGAGCCAAAATACATACATTTGCCAACATTCACTCAGTCGCTGTTTCTCCTGAAGTGTGCTGACATCAGTCATATTACCCTTCCAATTGCCACATCTCTGCACTTGTAAACACTGTAAATCTAAATTAAAATACATTCTCCTTATATTAATACACAAATATTCTAGTTATTATATAGCTGATTACATTTGTGAAGATTTTTTATTTAGGATATATTTAAAGTTATTGTAATGTTTTTAATGTTATATTTTTAACAGTAGAACTTGTTACAATAATAGTTAAGTAAAATACATCCGGTGTAATAAAGCATTTTGTAAAGTGAGAGGTTCACTAGACCTACTTTCCATATAAAAATTTATTGGTCACGATGATGCACTGTATTATGTAAATGTATGTTGCAGCATCTGCTCCCCTCATGTTGATATCACCGGAGAACATGACGGTCTTGGATGGCCAGGACGCCACCATCTCTTGTCGTGCAGGCGGAGCTCCTCAGCCTAATGTTACCTGGTTATATAATGGTACAGTAGAAAAGAATCTTAGTATGTTAAATATGTTTAAAATATGGAATTTTAAACCATGATCTAAAGTCCAGTCTTTTGCATTTTATATACGTATAGGGGTCGTCCTCAAAAAGGTTGGAGGGAGGGGGCAAGGAAGTTTTTGTGGGCGAGGGGCTTGGACTTCCAGCAAGCAATCATGAGCATGTTAGATAGGAGTGAATGGAGATGAATGGTTTTTGGAGCCTGACGAGCTGTTGGAGTGTGAGCAGGGTAATATTTTGTGAAGGGATTCAGGGAAACCGGTTAGCCAGACTTGAATCCTGGAAATGGGAAGTATAATGCCTTCACTTTAACCCTTTCAGGGAAACCGGTTAGCCAGACTTGAATCCTGGAAATGGGAAGTATAATGCCTGCACTTTAACCCTTTCAGGGTCCGTGCCGTAGTTCTACGGCTTTGAGTTCAGGGTCCAAACCGTAGTTCTACGTCATGAGCTCAGCTCACTCAGATAAGCTTTGGGCGGCAATTTTGGGCCTAGATATGAGAGAATACATCTATGTGGTAAGTGTGCACCACATAAAACAAATCCTGCAGCACACAGTGCATAATGAGAGAGAAAAAACTGAAATTGCAATTTTCGATTAAAACAGCGACTTTGCAGTGTTTTTTCGTATACTTTGTATAGTTGTATTTGCGATTTCGTGGTCTCATTTGATAGAATGGAAGATATATTACAGATATAGAGATGATTTTGATTGGTTTTAGTACTGCAAATGGCTTGAAACTGAGCTCAAAATAGCAGAAATGTTAAATTTTTGCTTATGTTCAAGAGTAAACAAATGACCTCACACGTCTAATACGCGCCAGCTGGTGGCTCTAATATACGTTCACAAATGTGGTGATATTATTTGTACAATTATTACAATATTGCATAACAGTAAATCTTCCATTTTTTGGTTTGAATCAAAAAGTCATTATGTGAATAAAAAATAAAAATGAAATTCATTTGTAAAGACTGAAAATGTAACTAATGAACAGAGGAAATGTTAGTTTTGCCAGGAATGCCTGCATTGTTTATTATGCACCCTATTTTGAAATTGGAATATTTTGAACTTTGAGTTAAATTGGCTAAATTACCAATTTCCAATCACTTTATTTTGTAGTTGAAACAGTTGACTGGGCAATTTCTTGTGCTCAATCGATAGAATAGAAGTAACACTAGTGAAATAGCTAAGAATTTGGTCGACTGGAATAATGTAATTGGCCTAAAATGGGAGTCAAAGTCGGCAAAATCGCCGATGCGTAAATATCGCTGACACATCAAAATTCGCAAGAGCATAATTTCGTCAATTTTTAATCAAATTTCGTACTTTTTGTTTTATTACTTTCAGAAAAAGATTCCCTACTATTTCATAAGAAAAAATATGATTTTTTTTTTTTTAAATTCTTGGACACCGGTGCACCCCTTCCAAAAATGGCCTTGGACCCTGAAAGGGTTAAAGGAGGGGTTTGGGATATTGGCAGTTTGGAGGGACATCTATACTGTCATATCTGAACGCCTCTGCAAAGATAGTGATTATGTATGAGTGATGGTGAAAGTGTTGAATAATGATGAAAAGTTTTTTCTTTCTTTTTGGGTCATCCTGCCTCGGTGGGAAATGGCTGACTGTTAAAAAAAAAAAATATATGAAACGTTAATGTGAAGTTGATATTGCTCTTCAGTGTTGCTTTTCTAACTGTTGTGATACTTTTGTAGATGATTTGGAACTGGTGGAGAATGGTCACTATCAAATCCTAAGTTCTGGAGACCTACTTATTGCTGGTGTTAACACTCGCGATGAAGGAAAATACACTTGTCTTCGTTCAAATGAAGCTGGAACTGTATCAGGAAATGCGTGGCTCTCCATCCTAGGTTAGTGGCTAGCATGTATTCATATGCCTTTATAGTTTTAAAGGCCATACTGTTTATTTTTATGTACTAAAATACTGCCTGCCACAAAGGAAACTTGCTCAGTATAGTGATTTTTGTATGTAATACATCAAAATTAAACAGTTTTTAGTTCATAAACACCATAATAACACTGAGATCACAATAAGATAAATGCCATAAAGGCCAGAAAAATATTTGGGTGGACAATGAGAACTTGCAAAATGAGAAATAATTCTTAAGGGTGACAGTTCAAATTATTTATGCTATTTTATCTAGAAAAATAAATGCTTGATTTGATAATATGTATATGTGGAAGATGCTTGAGGGCCTGGTTTCAGATTTTCACACTTCTGTAATATACTTTATATGGGAGGGAGAGAGATGCAATGAAGCGTAAAATAGACTCGGTGAAAAGCAAGAGTGCCATTGGCCCAGTAAGGAAACACTGTCAATATCTGTGTCCCAAGACTCTTCAACCTGCTACCAGCAGATGTCAGGAATATTGATGGAAGTAGTACATATAGAGGTCCACTTATTGATGGAATAAAGTGTAGAAGCACCAGTTCCTTTGTAAAGTGCCAGATCAGCCATGCTGTGATAGCTGTGGAGTCAGTGGGTTTCCATGATCTACAAGCTTGTTAAACAAGACACTCAATAGAGAAGCCTCTACTCAGGTCAGACTGTGAAGTTAGAAAACCCCTTGAAATTGGTCACAGGTATATTATACAAAGCCATTTAATGAGCAGAAAGTTTATTGCACAGTACAGCTACACTAGTATATTGTATGCAGACCTAAATACACTTATGTCATCCATAGATTGCACAATATGTTAGTGTGATAATTCCTTAAAGTATGACTCAACAGTCTTCAGGGATACAAAGTAGGGGTGTGATAAAGCATTGGATTCGGTGGGTATGGGTCCAATTTTGATGGTATCGGTAAAGGCCTAAAACTGGGTATCAATGGGTATTGGCCAGCTTTGATGATATTGGTACAGTGGACCCTCGGTTAACGAATACCCCGGAAATCGTGCAATTATGTAAGTATAATTTTGTAAGTTATTGTGGAAGTGTATTTTTGGGGGTCTGAAATAGACTAACCTACGTGAAATTTGTCCTTAAGGGAGTAAATTCGTTCGGTAATGGCACTTGAGCAGACTTCAGGAGTGAAGTTTTTACGAAACTCGGGGGTCCATTGTATTAGCCTAAAATGGCCTATCGGTATCGGCAAAAAATTAGATTAGGTATTTTGGGTATTTAAAATTGGCTTATTTTCATTTATTAAATATCAGTTCAGATTTATTTATTCTTGTGTATATGTTGATTATATTATTTGGCCTTTGTTTTTCAGTCAAAACTCAGATATCGCAGCCACCCGTTGATACGCGAGTTATATTGGGTCGGGTGGCAACACTACAGTGCAAAGTATCCCATGCTCCAACAGTGTCAGTTGAAATTCACTGGTTTCACGGAAACAATATCATTGACCCTGAAGGAAGTCCTCGGATTAGTGTGCGACAAGATGGAACGTTGGAGATACAAGAAGTTCGAGCAGCAGATGTTGGACTATATACTTGTGTGGTAAGGATCTTTCATTGTATACATGTGAAAATTCATATGTGGTAATCATTATGTTGGTAGGTGTGTAACTTGACATTTATACTAGAATTCTTGAATGCTTGATTATTCTGTTGAACCCTACTACCATGTCACATGTATCTTTGTTGGTTAGGACCTTTGATGTACCTTGATGAGTTCCGAGACTTTTCTGCTCCTGGAGCACGGCCATGGACCATACTCATCTGGTGCTTTCCTGGTTAACCAGATTGTTGCTATTGGTGGCCTGCAGCCCCACATTTCCATATCTGCCTGATTAATAACATTAAGTTTCAAGTCTAGAGCTGGATATGAAACTTGATATGCAATATGGATATGAAACTTGGGTGCAATATTTCAATCATATTTTATTGAAAATGTGCTGTCTGAATGCACATGTATTGGAACTGTACTGTATTGTTATGATAAAACATGCTTAATCATATTTTTGTTAAAATTTTCATATTTATTAAAAGTAAGTGAAATATTAGCTTTTTTTACAATTTAGTTATTCTCTAACGCTGAATGGAATATTTTAGGTCATATCATCTGGTGGAAATGAAACTCGTTCAGCGCGATTGGAGGTTATAGAGCTGCCTTATGCTCCGACTGGTATACAGGCTGAACGCACACCAGGAATCCCTAAATCTGTTAAAGTTTCCTGGACTCCAACATTTGATGGAAATAGTCCTATAATTAAATTTATCATCCAGAAGAGAGAGGTCCCTACAGAAGGTTTGTATGGTTTTTGGCATATTGTACAGTGTTGTATTGATATTTTAGGCAATGTAAAGTTTATTCTAGAAAATACAGTGGTACCTCGAGTTACGATGGTCCCCAAAATCGCCCTTTTATGTAAGTTTATTTTTTTAAATGCTTTTGTAAGTATATTTTTGGGGGTGTAAAAGGACTAGTCTATTTTACATTATTCCTTATGGGGATAATTTTGTTTGGTAATGGCACTTGAACAGCATTCTCGAACGAAAAAATATCGTAACTCGAGGTACCACTGTACTGAGTACAGGTTTTCCTCTCACTTTGTGGATTCACTTCATGCAAATTTGTTTCATGTGGATTTGGTTCACGCTGATTTGCTTTATGCAGATTCACCTTGCGCTGTTTCGTTTATATGCAGCAATCCCATTTCTACAAGGAATTTTAAAAATGCATTCATAATACTAATTTGTTTATGTTCATTTTATGCATGTAGTATAAAAATACATTATTTTGGTAGATATTGGTTATCTTTTTCCACTAAATTATTTATTTTTTGATAAACAATAGTCAAATGTGGAATCTGCATGATATGAGAATGAATCCTTATGTTTTACATGTTATTATGGGTTTGCTGTATGCAAATTTTCTTTGTGCCACTGAGCAGGAATGCATCTCACATAAAGTGAGGGACAACTGTATTTTTCCCGTGTACAGATTAGAATTATTCTACACCATATATGGTTCTGAAAAGCCTGTTTCCCTACATTAAAAGATCAAAGTATTGTTTTAATAAATCTTCGAAATATTTGTAAATTTCAGTGATACTGTAAATGACTTTGATCTAATACTGACCTCATCTAAATCAGTCCTGGAAATATATGATTTCCTGAAGACATAAAGCAGTACATGCATTTTTTCCAGTTATTTTTCTTGCTTGATTTTTCTGTACTTTTTTCCGATGATACAGTAAACCCTCCGATGTAAGAGACTAATGGAGGGGGGGGGGATTATATGAGTGTCTCGAGAAAAAAAAAAAACTGAATTACGTTACTATCTACCTAATATAATACTGGGCACACAGTTTGCAAATGTATTGCAATAAACACTGAAAGTAAAGATGTTGAAAGTACAATTTACCCAGTGGTTTTTGCCTATAATTTGAAAAGCTCATTATTTCGAGGTCTGTTATATCAAGGGTTTACTGTACCTTCAAGTGTCGAGAAATCTTTATTTAAAATTTTGTTTGTATGTAGAGGGTACAATACTGTATTTGTGAATGGTTGTCATTTCTCTATAAAGGAAAAAGTTGACTATAAATAAGATAAGAGGTTTTGAAAGAAAATTTTTTACTTGTTAACTTCAAGTAAAGACATCAATGATACAGATGTGATGAAACAAGACATCCTTGTATAAATTTTACTTTATCCCGTCCTTGCAGTTTGCTGATCTTTTGTTTTAATTTTTTTAAAATTTATATTTTTTTTGTCAGGTATAGTTGATGATCTGGGTCTAAACTGGGTAACAGTGCTAACAAATATTAGTGCTACAGCTACTGAGGCTGTCATAGGAGAGCTGAGGCCTTCCACAGGTTACCAGTTTCGGGTCTCAGCAGTGAATAACGTTGGTGAAGGGTCTCCCTCCGAGCCATCTAACACAGTTATCCTTCCACAGGAAGGTATGTGGGCAGAACTTTTATATTTTATTTCTTGATCAGGTTTATTGTAGTCAATTAAGTGAAACCTGGATAATTGCATGAAATGAATATTAGAGGAAGTGGAGGCTTTTGTATACAATTGAATATTACTTTGGCTAGTTATCGTTCCTATTTGGACTTTAATATTTTAATTTCTTTGTTTAAAGACTGGTTTCATTAATCTAATAAAAAGCTAATAGGATTTTCAGAAATAAAATTCTGCCACACTTATATGAATAACATCATTATTGTCTACTTGAAGTCATACATTTTCATGAATTTTTGTTTTTTCTCTGATTACATTTCTAAAGCAATGTAAGCCAAGAATAAGGCATTTTTCTCGGGTACCTTTCCAAGTCTTACTGAATGTATTGTGTACTTACAGCTCCATCAGGTCCTCCCCAAGGTCTGGTGGGTTCTCCCAGGTCCTCGACAGAAATTATGATTCAGTGGGAGGCTCCCACAGAAGATGAAAGGAATGGGATTCTTCTTGGATATATGGTACGCTATAGACTTTGGGGATACAAGGATGCGCAGTGGTACTATCGCAACATAACCAAAGAGGTTTGTAATTTTCTTGTTACTTGAAATTAGTTTCAGTATATAAAATTTATTGCTGTTTTAGCACTGCAATTGTATCATAATATGATTTTGACAAATATGGGAATATCAGCTTAACCCTGTCACCACATAATGCATAACTGGGTTGGTTCCTGACAGTTATTATTTTTCCATACAAGAGAGCTCAGAAAAGCTTCAGCATTAATTTTTTTTTTTGTTAGAAAGAGGCCGTGAGGTTTTCATATCCAGCACTTATTTTCCTTGAAAATGGTGTGATGTGAGTCTCTGGCAATATTCTAGACA
The DNA here is from genome assembly GCA_009830355.1 of Cherax destructor. Classification (NCBI taxonomy): domain Eukaryota; kingdom Metazoa; phylum Arthropoda; class Malacostraca; order Decapoda; family Parastacidae; genus Cherax; species Cherax destructor. Next base: position 33,621 of record WNWK01017902.1, read on the forward strand.
CTATGCTTACTCCCAGGTTCTTCTCTTTGAATGAGGTCTGCAGCTTCTGCGTCCCCCTTTCCCTCCGGAGTCTGTACTCCATGTTCAGTTTTTTGGTGCCTTCCCCCAATATTCATAATCTTGCATTTGCTGAGGGTTGAATTCAAGCAACCACTTACCTGATGAAACCTGAAGTTTGTCCAGATCTATTTAGCCTCTCCTCATTCTCATTTGTTTGTATCCTCATTAGTTTTACATCATTCCCATCTGGTATGTCATTCACTTAAACCAGAAACAGTACTGGCCCTAATATTGATCCTTGTGGTGCCCCGCATGTTACTCTTCCTCAGTCTGACATCACATCCCAGACAATCACACTGTTTCCTTCCCTTAAGGTAATTTTTAATCAACAGGAGTACATTCCCTGTTATTCCTGCATGCTTCTCCAGTTTTTACCCGTCTCATATGGGATACAGTATCAAATGCCTTTTTGTAGTGTAAGAAAATTCAATCCTCTCAACCCTCTTTCCTCTCACTTCTGTTTGTCATAAAATTCCTTTTGTTAAGGACTTCAAGATCTGACTATGTAGCTTCTTTCTTAATCTTAATTAAAGTGTTTGTTTCAGTTATAGTTTTGATACTTATTTTGGTTATTTTGAATGCATAATTTATTTTCATCTTTGCACTGATTATTAAATCCCATTTTTGTTTTTATTCTTTCACTTTTTATCTTCATTTCTGAACTAGAGATTAAAGACTGTTCAACGCTTCGTTGTTGGCCACAAGTACAAGGTACGATTTTAAGTCACAAGATAGTGGCATGATTTAATTTTATTAGATGAGTACTTGTAGATGTTAGAGGCTAAAAAAAAAAAAAAAGAAAAAAGAGAATTAGTAGAAAGTTAGCTTCATAGATAAAAAGAAAAAGAAAAAAAGCATGTATGCTATAGACACTACATTCGTGAAAATGAAATTGATGTTAAATATATTTTGATATTTTCACAGAAGACTTAGCATAGTATGTATATTATTTATATAGGACACTTATTTTTAAATTTTGATCTAGAATGATGATTACATGCATCTTTCTTTTTTTTTTTCATTTTCAGAATCAACACAATTATCTAATTGGAGGGTTGATAATTTGGAAAGACTATGAGATCCAGGTTGCTGCATATAACATCAAAGGTGTTGGTGTTTACTCTCGTAGTATACGGCTTAAAACAAAAGAAGGAATTCCTGCTGCTCCACCAAAAAATGTTAAAGCCGTAGCTGTTAGCTCAACCACCATCAAAGTTTCATGGAAGCCGCCAGATCCCTGGATGATTAATGGAATTAATCAGGGCTATAAAGTTCAAGCATGGCAAAGTAAGTTCTGAGGCCTTTCGTAAATAGTAGGCCACCATTATCTTTGTCCTCACTTTTAGAATCCTATTATGGGGTATACCTGGATTGTCTTTCAGGAAATATATGGTCATGATATTGATCTTAGGAAAACCACATTTAAAGGATATTTCTCGTGGGTACTTGGATAGTCCAGTGGACTCAAATCATTATTTTTTTTTATTAACACATAGGCCGTTTCCCACCAAGGCAGGGTGGCCCAACAGAAAAACTTTCATCATCACTCACTCCATCACTGTCTTGCCAGAGGCGTGCTTACAATACAGCTACAAAACTGCAACATTAACACACCTCCTTCAGAGTGCTGGCACTGTACTTCCCATCTCCAGGAATCAAGTCCGGCCTGCCGGTTTCCCTGAAACCCTTCATAAATGTTACCTTGCTTACACTCCAACAGCACGTCAAGTCCTAAAAACCATTTGTCTCCATTCACTCTTATCTAACACGCTCACGCACGCTTGCTGGAAGTCCAAGCCCCTCGCACACAAAAACCTCCTTTACCCCCACCCTCCAACCTTTTCTAGGCCGACCCCTACCCTGCCTTCCCTCCACTACAGATTTATACACACTCAAAATCATTCTATTTTGATCCATCCTCTCTACATGTCCAAACCATCTCAATAACCCCCCCTCAGTCCTCTGGATAATAGATTTGGTAATCCCACACCTCCTAATCTCCAAACTACGGATTCTCTGCATTATATTCACACCACACATTGCCCTCAGACATGACATCTCCACTGCCTCCAGTCTTCTCCTTGTTGCAATATTTACAACCCATGTCTCACACCCATACAAGTGTTGGTATAACTATACTCTCATACATTCCCCTCTTTGCTTTCAAGGATAAAGTTCTCTGTCCCCACAAGCTCCTCAGTGCACCACTCGCCTTTTTCCCCTCGTTAATTCTATGATTCACCTCATCCTTCATAGACCCATCTGCTGACACATCTACTCCCAAATATCTGAACACATTCACCTCCTCCTTACTCTCTTCCTCCAATCTGATATCCAGTCTTCCGTTATCTAATTTTTTTGTTATCCTCATTACCTTACTCTTTCCTATATTCACTTTTAATTGTCTAGCTGTTAAATTTTTCAGTTACATGCAAAGACAGTGATTATGTATGAGTGATGGTGAAAGTGTTGAATGATAATGAAAGTTTTTTTTCTTTTTGGGTCACCCTGCCTTGGTGGGAAACGGCCGACATGTTAAAATAAAATACACTTTTGTTGCTAACATTGAAATTTGGATGTTGCATGCATTTTTTCTTCAGCCATCTTCACTTTCCATTTACCTATACACTATCATGGGTTAGAAAGTTTGTTCTTGCTGAGATGTACTCTTCTCCAACTCCTTCATCTTTAATCTTCAGCCAACTGGCATAGTTACTTTTTAGTATCTTGGGTTCTTCTGGGTATTCAGCTTCCATTTATAATCCTTTAGTATCATACCTTACAAAGCTCCTTTAGACTTTTCACTGCTCGTGCCCCTCAGCTTCTGGACCAGTTTGACTGCAAGTCAATTTACTTTTTGTGCTTGCTTAGAAGTTGCATACTGGTATTACATTCTAGAGGGTTCACCTGTGTGAATTTTATTTTTGGGGTTAACTTTCACATGAAGGAAAGTTGCCAACTATTTGTATCCTATGCCAAAATATTTTCTGTCAAGACCTTTATATGAAAATTTTAGCTAAAGAAATTATGTAATTTATTAGCCTGATAAATTTCATTATTAAATTAAATTTTCAATTTTAAAATATATTAGTTTATTTCATAAAATATTTTGTTCTTTATTATTAATAACCCAAGCATTGTTGATTGCATTTGGATATTCATTTAAATTTAAAAAAAAATAAGATAAACTCTTTGTTAAATCTTTTATATTTACCTTTTTTACAGATATACCTGAAGGCTCTGTTGAACCAGATAAAACTCTGACTGTTCCTCCAAGTCCATATCCTGATGCTAACGAGTCAGCAGAACTCGGTGACCTTAACAAATACACAGTGTACTATATTACAGTACTGTGTTTCACACATCCTGGTGATGGCACACCATCACAACCATTGAAGATTCAAACACTGGAGGATGGTACGTTAAAAGTTGATACTGTACTCTGTACTTTGTCTCGCATGTCCTATAACCAACAAATTATATTGGCTCTTGAAAAATGTAAATTTCTGTTTCTAAATTGTATCATTTTTGGAGGTGTATAAATTTGTAGTGAAAGGAAGGCAGGGTAGGGGTTGTCCTAGGAAAGTTTGGAGGGAAGGGGTAAAGGTGGTTTTGTGTGCAAAGGGCTTGGACTTCCAACGAGCATGTGTGAGCATGTTAGATAGGAGCAAGTAGAGGCAAATGTTTTTATGACTTGATCTGCTGTTGGAGTGTGAGCAAAGTAACATTTATGAAGGGATTCATGGAAACAAGTTAGCCAGACTTGAGTCCTGACGGAGGGGTGAAGATATGTTGCAGCTTTTGAACTGCAGTATCGGCATGCCTCTGGCAAGGCAATGACGTAGTGAGTGGTGATAAGAGTTTCTTCTGTATCAGGTCACCCTGTCTCGGTAGGAAACAGCCGATGTGTTAAAAATAAAAATACTAATTAAAAGTATAAATGGTACAGCCATTTCCTTGACAATTTGTATACTACAAATCATGATCATGCATTACACAGCACTTAATGATAGGTCCTGTCAGTTATTTCATACATACTAAGTACTGTACAGGTTATTGTATACGTATTTAAAATGGCTGTAATTTACTAGATTTGTTTATAGCTGCAAAAGGGATTCTCACTGATGAGCCTTTTTTAGTGAATGGAAGCATTTTATGAAATCTTATTATGTTATTTACACTACATTATTCCTACTTTATATTGCCAGTAAGAGAAGAAAAAATTCAAATTATTATTTTTTTCCAGTTCCTGATTCGGTGGAAAACTTGAAATTTGAAGACATTAGTGATCGATCAGTGCGTGTGCTGTGGGATGAGCCCAAGCAGAGCAACGGAATCCTTAAAGGCTACACACTCTCATACATGGTGAAGGACTCGCCTCATACCAAAATTATTCAAAATTTGACTGCTGATGTTACCACCTTTATGGTCACTGAATTATCGGTAATTTAAGTGTGTTATTTTTTTTTTTAATTTTAAAGTATACTGTGAACTCTCTAATTAATGTACTGATAGGGGCAGGGGATGCACATTATTGTCAGTTGTCCATAGATTTTGAATCGTAAAATTAATTTTTCATGATCATAACACAAACGGACAAAGTTCTAAATCAGCGGACTGAAGCCACTGGTTCAGAAGACTACCAGACACTAAGAATACAGGTGTTGTAACCTGTAGTACTATAGTCCAGTGCTGTATAGTAGATTTTATAGTACATAATTTACAGCAGTTTTACTTGTACAGAGAGACGAGATATAAACTGTCATGATCAACAGTGGTGACTCAGAATAAATGTAAAGCTCTACTAGCGAAAATATAGATGGCTGAGAAGATGTAAATGTCAGACACTTTCTTAACACCATATTCCATACATACCCATGTCACAGAGATGCCAGACTCAACCTTCTTATTTTAGTTGAAGTTTCCACTTAACACTGAGAACTACACATTTCTTCTTGCCACTACCACTTGCTTTAGAAACCATTGCATTCTGTGGATTTTAAACTTCCATTTTCCAAGTCTAATGCACTTTGTAGCAATCTGGTTCATACTCATGATACTTCTTGTGTACAACAGTCCTTAATACTACTGCTGTAAATCATAGGTTAATGAGACTGTTATTCCTGTAGTGATTCATAGAATCTTTACAGAAATTAATCTTTTTGTTAAAATGTAGTTCCATGCTGTAATGTAATACCTGTATTTTTTTTAACAGGCTACAACTTTTTACACATTTGAAGTGTATGCATGGACCTCTGTAGGGCCAGGTTTGGCAGTGGCTGCAACATTACAGTCAGGTGTTGAACCAGTGTTACCGGAGCCACCAACCCGTCTGGCTGTCTCCAATATTCAGGCTTTCTCAGTAATGCTTCAATTTACTCCTGGCTTTGATGGCAATGCCTCTATTTCCAAATGGACTGTACAAGTAAGTTGCCTCTGGCAAGTAAAATGTGCTTTAACACGTGTATTAAGAACAAGCTAAATTTGTTCATCTACTGCAATTTTTTATGAAAAATTACCAGTAACATTATTTTACTTGTATTTTAAGGTCACTTTTATCTGAAATGTTCATTAATATATATTTTCTTATGATAACGTGTTCAATTCCAGGCACAATCTTCTCGCAGTAGCACTTGGGAAACAATATATGAAGTTTCTGCTCCAGATGCCACTACAATTACAGTGCAAAATCTCATCCCGTATACCAAATACCACTTACGACTTATTGCAAATAATGTAGTTGGTGCCTCATCTCCCTCTGAGTCCTCTCCTGATTTCCAAACCCTTCAAGCAGAGCCAGCTCACCCACCATCAAATATGACTGTGAGAGCTATGTCCTCCACTCAGCTTCGAGTTCGATGGATTGTAAGTAAGGGGATGAATAGTAATCTGTTGTGCATATTGGAAATTATCTAGGTTGGTTTAGTACACGGTGTGCCTGTGAAGATGAGATCTACTTATATAAGGAGATTTCCTTTTATTCCAAAGATCAGAGACATTAGAGCCAAAAATGAGAAGCCATATATGCTGCAACTATATTTGAGGCTGTATCATAATGAAAGTAACAAAAATCAAACTATGCTGTAATAGCATGTTAGTAATCATCTTTGAGAGTTTCCAGTAGGATGAACTCTATCTCCTGGTCCTGTTAAACTTTTGATTGATTTGAATTAGCTCTTTGTATTTCTATTACAGTTGCTTTGGGGGATTCTAAAGACAAGGTGCAGAGGTTGGTGGATGAATCTGGGAGGATATGTAAAAGTAGGAAATTGAAAGTGGACATAGAAAAGAGCAAGGTGATGAGGGCAGCAAAAAATCTACACAGTGATAGATTGAATATTGGAGGGAGGGAGTATTTAGATATTTGGATGTAGATTATTTAGATATTTGCGAGTGGATATGTTAACAGATAAGGTGAACCATTGAATGGATGAGGAGAAAGAGGTGGGTGGTGTGTTGAGGCATTAGTGGAAAGACAGAAATTTATCTATGGAGGCAAAAAGAACAGTGTGTACCAGAGTATAGTGGTACCAACACTTTTATATTCTTTTTAAGGATGTTAAGCATGGGTTTTGAATGCTGCAGCAAGGGGTAGGCTACAGGTAGTGGAGATGTCATTTTTTGTGAGCAATGTGTGGCTTGAATATCATGCAGAGAATTCAAAGCATAGAATTTAAAAGGTGTTGTGAGATCACCTATGGTATAATTCAGAGGATTGAGGAGGGATTGTTGAGGTGGTTTTGGCACGTAGAGAGGATTGGATGACAAAGAGAGAGAGAGAGAGAGTGTGTGAGAGTGTGTGTGAGAGAGTGTGTGTGAGAGTGTGTGTGAGAGAGTGTGTGAGAGTGTGAGAGAGTGAGAGAGTGTGAGAGAGTGTGAGAGAGTGTGAGAGAGAGTGTGAGAGAGAGTGTGAGAGAGAGTGTGAGAGAGAGTGTGAGAGAGAGTGTGAGAGAGAGAGTGAGAGAGGTGTGAGAGAGTGTGTGAGAGAGAGTGAGAGTGTGAGAGTGTGAGAGAGAGAGAGAGAGTGTGTGTGAGAGAGAGAGTGTGTGTGTGTGTGTGTGTGTGTGTGTGTGTGTGTGTGTGTGTGTGTGTGTGTGTGTGAGAGTGTGTGTGAGAGTGTGTGTGAGAGTGTGTGTGTGAGAGTGTGTGTGTGTGAGAGAGTGTGTGTGTGTGTGTACTCACCTATTTGTACTCACCTATTTGTGGTTGCAGGGGTCGAGTCATAGCTCCTGGCCCCGCCTCTTCACTGATTGCTACTAGGTCCTCTCTCTCCCTGCTCCATGAGCTTTATCAAACCTAGTCTTAAAACTATGTATGGTTCCTGCCTCCACTATGTCGCTTTCTAAGCTATTCCACTTCCTGACAACTCTATGACTGAAGAAATACTTCCTAACATCCCTTTGACTCATAGGAGTCTTCAACTTCCAATTATGACCCCTTGTTTCTGTGTCCCCTCTCTGGAACATCTAGTCTCTGTCCACCTTATCTATTCCTCGCAGTATTTTATATGTCGTTATCATGTCTCCCCTAACCCTCCTGTCCTCTAGTGTCGTCAGGCCGATTTCCCTTAACCTTTCTTCGTAGGACAATCCCCTTAGCTCTGGGACTAGTCTTGTTGCAA
>WNWK01017903.1:0-41300 GCA_009830355.1 Cherax destructor
AAAGTCATGAAGATTGGGGAAGGGCAAAGAAGACCGCAGACGGAGTACAGTCTAGGGGCCAGAGACTGCAAACCTCAAGCAAGGAAAAGGATCTTGGGGTGAGTATAACACAAGGCACGTCTCCTGAGGCGCACATCAACCAAATAACTGCTGCAGCATATGTGCGCCTAGCTAACCTAAGAACAGCATTCCGACATCTTAATAAAGAATCGTTGAGGACTCTGTACACTGTGTACGTTAGGCCCATACTGGAGTATGCAGCACCAGTTTGGAACCCACATCTAGCCAAGCACGTAAAGAAGCTAGAGAAAGTGCAAAGGTTTGCAACAAGACTAGTCCCAGAGCTAAGGGGTATGTCCTACGAGGAGAGGTTAAGGGAAATCGACCTGACGACACTGGAGGACAGGAGAGATAGGGGGGACATGATAACGACATATAAGATACTGAGAGGAATAGACAAGGTGGACAGAGACAGAATGTTCCAGAGATGGGACACAGCAACAAGGGGACAGAGTTGGAAGTTAAAGGCTCAAATGAATCACAGGGATGTTAGGAAGTATTTCTTCAGTCATAGAGTGGTCGGGAAGTGGAATAGCTTGGGAAGCGATGTAGTGGAGGCAGGTTCCATACATAGCTTTAAGAAGAGATATGATAAAGCTCATGGAGCAGGGAGCGTGACCCAGTAGCGGCCAGTGAAGAGGCGGGGCCAGGAGCTATGACTCGACCCCTGCAACCACAACTAGGTGAGTACACACACACACACAATGAATGGGAGGCAAGGAAGGAGGGGAGCAAGAGAAACCAGAGCCAGGTGGAAAAGCAAACAAAACCTTCTCCAGAACTACCTACAGAAGGAATCCAACCATGGCAACCCCAATGCAACCAGACAACCTCTGCCCCCATTCCCCTCACCACAAACCCCACCCCCACAGTAACCCACACACTGTACTCTCTGCCCCCATCACCCTCACCATAAACCCCACCCCCACAGTAACCCACACACTGTACCCTCTACCCCCATCCTTCTCACCACAAACCACACCCCCACTGTAACCCCCCATTGGCCTTCTGCCCCCACCCCCACACCACAAACTCCACCCCCACATCAACCCCCTATCGCCCCCTGCCAGGCACCTGCTCCACAAACCCACCATTCTCCCCGGACCACAGTTTTAGAAAAGAAGTTGAAGGTTTGGTACACGAACGCGGATGGAATAACAAACAAATGTGAGCAGTCACAGAAACAAAACTCACTGGGACAATAACAAACGCAATCTTCCCACCCGGATATCAGATCCTGAAGAAGGATAAAAGGAGCAGAGGGGGAGCAGGGGTTGCACTGCCCATTAAAAACCGATGGGGATATCAGGGGAGCACAAGGTAGTCATTGCAGTGATGTATAACCCACAACAGAACTGCAGGAGGCTAAGAGAGGAATATGATGAGAGCAACAGAACAATGGTGGATACACTAGCTGAGGTGGCCAGAAGAGCTCACTCGAGTAGAGCAAAGTTACTAGTTATGGGAGATTTCAACCACAGGGAGATTGATTGGGAGAACCTGGAGCCACATGGGGGTCTCAAAACATGGAGAGCCAGGATGATGGATGTGGTACTGGAAAACCTCATGCACCAACATGTTATGGACTCTACCAGAGAGAGCAGAGAGGATGAACCAGCAAGACTGGACCTTGTGTTCACCCTGAGCAGCTCAGACATTGGGGACATCACATATGAAAGGCCCCTTGGAGATAGTGACCACGTGGTTCTGAGCTTTGAATACATCATAGAGCTACAAGTGGAGAGGGCAGCAGGAGAAGGGAAAAGGCAAACTATAAAAGGGGGGACTACACAGGTATGAGGACCTTCCTGCAGGAGGTTCAGTGGGAAAGAAAGTCGGAAGGAAAGTAACAACAAAATGTAAGAAGGCAGAGGAAAGGTTTGTTCCCAAAGGTAATAGAAATAATGGGAAGACCAGAATGAGCCCTTGGTTTACCCAAAGGTGAAGAGAGGCAAAAACTAAGTGCACTAGAGAATGGAAAAAGTACAGAAGGCAAAGGACCCAGGAAAATATAGAGATTAGTCAACGAGCCAGAAACGAGGATGCACAGATAAGGAGGGAGGCCCAGCGGCAGTACGAAAACAACATAGCATCGAAAGTCAAGTCTGACCCGAAATTGCTTTATAGCCACATCAGGAGGAAGACAACAGTCAAAGACCAGGTAATCAGGCTGAGGAAAGAAGGTGGGGAGCTCACAAGAAATGACCAAGAAGCATGTGAGGAGCTCAACACGAGATTTATGGAAGTATTTACAGTGGAGGCAGAAGGGACACTGGGAAGACAAAACAGAGGGGTACACCAACAAGGGATATACCAACAAGTGTTGGATGAAATACACACAACCGAGGAAGAGGTGAAGAAGCTCCTAAGCGACCTTGATACCTCTCCGTGGGTCTTTAGAGAGGGAGAAGAGATACTGTGTGGGCCACTAACCACAATCTTCAACACATTCCTTGAAACTGGGCAACTACCTGAGGTATGGAAGATGGCAAATGTAGTCCCCATCTTTAAGAAAGGAGACAAAAACGAGGCACTAAACTATAGACCAGTGTCACTGACGTGTATAGTATGCAAAGTCATGGATAAGATTATCAGGAGAGTGGTGGAGCACCTGGAACGGAACAAGATTATAAACGACAGCCAGCACGGATTCATGGAAGCAAATCTTGTGTCACAAACCTACTGGAGTTTTATGGTCAGACTTGACTTTTGATGCTATATCATTTTCGTATTGTCGCTGAGCCTCCTTTCTTACCTGTGCATATTCGTTTCTTGCTCTTCGGCTAATCTCTATATTTTCCTGGGTCCTTTGTCTTCTGTACTTTTTCCATTCTCTATTACACTTAGTTTTTGCCTCCCTGCACCTTTGGGTGAACCAAGGACTCGTTCTGGTCTTCCCATTACTTGTTTCCCTTGGGGACAAACCTCTCCTCTGCCTCTTTGCATTTGGTTGTCACATATTCCATCATTTCTTTTACTGGTTTTCCTGCCAATTCTCTCTCCCACTGAACGTCTTGTAGGAAGTTCCTCATGCTTGTGTAGTCCCCCCTTTTGTAGTTTCGTTTCTCCCTTCCTATTCCTGCTCCCCTCTCCACTTGAAGCTCAACTATATAATCAAAACACAGAACGAAATGATCACTAGCTCCAAGGGGCCTTTCATACGTGATATCCTCGATGTCTGAACTACTCAAGGTGAATACTAGGTCCAGTCTTGCTGGATCATTCTCACCTCTCTCTCTGGTAGTGTCTCTAACATGTTGATGCATGAGGTTTTCCAGTACCACATCCATCATCTTGGCTCTTCATGATTCAGGACCCCTGTGGGGCTCCAGGTTTTCCCAATCAATCTCTTTGTGATTGAAATCACCCATAACTAGCAACTTTGCTCTCCCTGTGTGGGCTCTACTGGCCACCTCGGCTAGTGTGTCTACCATTGCTCTGTTGCTCTCATCGTATTCTTCTCTTGGCCTCCTGCAGTTCTGTGGCAGGTTGTACATTACAGCAAAAACCACCTTGTGGCCCTCAGACTGGATTGTTCCTACTATGTAGTCCCTTTCACCCATTCCATCCATTCCTTCCACTTCCTCAAATCCCCACCGGTTCTTAATGAGCAGTGCAACTCCTCCTTCCCCTCTGCTCCCTCTATCTTTCCTGAGGATTTGATATCTGGGTGGAAAGATTGCATCTGTTATCATCCTGGTGAGTTTCGTTTCTGTGAGTGCTATTATGTCTGGTGATGTCTCCTTTATTCTTTCATGCCACTCCTCACATTTATTTGTTATACCATCTGCATTTGTATACCAAACCTTCAACTTCTTTTCTAAAACTGTAGTCAGGGGGGTATGTTGGGGTTGGGAAAGTGGGAGACCTGATGAGGAACTATGGGTGGTTGGTGCGAAGGTGGAGTTTGTAATGAGGTGGGTGGAAGCATGTGTGTTTTGGTATAGATTGTTTGGTTGTATTGGGGTTGTCCAGGTTGGGGGACATCTGAAGGTATTTGCGCTTCCTCCTGAGTCTGGGTTCTCCTGTCCATCTCTCTTTCCTCCTTTTGTCTCTATACCCTCTCTTTCAGTTTCTGTCTTTCTTCTCGTGTTCTATCGCGGTCGAGATACACCCTCCGGTACTCTGACATATCCCTTAGTCTTGCTTTCTCCTGCAGAATCCTGTTTCGAGTCAATTCCGCCTTAAAAAATCACTTTGACTGGCCGGATTCTTCCTCTTGCAAACCCCCCTATTCTCAGAAAATTTGCCAGCTGGGTCATGTCATCTTGTCCTATTGCTTTAATGATTCTTTCAATCGCTTTCTTCTCCCCTTGTCTTCTTGCTTCATAAGTTTTCCCTTCAGCTTCCCTGAGCCCATAAATAAAGACTGATCTCTCTCTTTCATTCTCCCACTGCCTCTCACTATGTAACCCCTGATTCGATTTAGTTGCCTCCATTGCAGCTTTCCTTTCTTCAATCTCTTCACTGTCTGTTATCCCTTGGTCCAGTGGCCTGTCGCTTTCCCTTAACTTTCCCTGTGCATTGCTGTGGTCTGTTAGGGCTTCTACATATAGCTTAGCTCTCCCTTTTTCTACACTCCCCTCGATTGTTCCTGATGTGATCCTCTCTTTTTCTCGGGCTCCACGATGGTCTGATAGGGCCTCTGCATACAGTTTCACTCCATTCTCTACAGTCCCCTTATTTGTGACTGAGGTAGCAGTTTCTGATACCATGTCCACATTGCTATTTAGTTCTTCAGGCTGTTTCAATTTGTTTAGTTCCTCTTCTAATCTCTGTATCTTAGCCTCTGCTGTTGTGACTTGCTTCTCCCACTTCCTGCAGCTATCCTCTCCTCCATTTTCTTGATTTCTGCAGCTATCCTCTCCTCCATTTTCATGCTAAGCTCCTCTAGCTTCCTTCCCCACGCATGTTCCCTTTTCATGAGCTCTTCTGCCCATTCTTCCTTTGCAGACTCATCCTCCAGTCCCCTAGTTTTCTGTCCTGCTCTCTGGCACCCCATTTTTTTTATTTTTAAGATGCCACAGAGTGAAAACTATGTATTTCTGTGTGGTTGTTTTGTGGTGTGATTGCCTGAGTGTTTGTGTGGGGGTGGAGGGAGGGAGAGGAGAAACTGGAGATAGTGGGGAAATGGAAGAGAGGTGGGGAGGGGGAAAGAGGGGGGAATATGAGGAGAGAGTGGAGGAGGGAGAAGAAGAGGTGGAGAATGGGAGGGGGAGAAGGAGGGTGAGAGAGGGGGGGTTCAGGGAAGGGAGTGAGGGAGAGGTGGGGGGAGGGAGCAGGGGGAAAGTGTATGTGAGTGTGTGTGTGTGTGTGTTAGTTACCATTTTGTCCTAGGCACATGTCGATTAGACACTAGGCCTGTTGTATGTATGTGTGTGTGTGTGTGTAAGGAAACACTTCGAAATGTTTCGGCCCCGCCGGGAATTGAACCCGGGCCCTCCGTGCGTGAAGCAAGAGCGCTAGCCACCATGCCATAGGGGCGTGTTAATTGTGTGAAGAGTAGTGGTGAAATTGTGTATTATGGGCCTGTATGTGTGTGTGTGTGAAACTTTATGTGTGTGGATTTATTGTGTGAAAAGTAGTAGTGAAATTGTGTGTTATGGGCCTGCATGTGTATATGTGTGTGTGTGTGTGTGTAGATTTATTGTGTGAAAAGTAGTGGTGAAATTGTGTGTTATGGTGTATGAGTGTGTATGTTTGGTCTGAAAGTAACACATACTCTACAGTGCTCCTCTACCTGGCCTGACCTGACACACCTGATCTACCAGTTATTGTATTCTATGATTCACCTGTCTGCTCGCCCTTTTCTACTAGAAATTATCAATTGCTACTTGTTACATAGTACTTGATATCCTATTCCTTATCTTACTATGAGAGTTGACCGTTCACAAACAGCTTAGCGATTAGGTAATTGGAACTTACACCCGACACCCCGAAAACCACGCATAGGTGAATACTTGCGATGTGATGCAGCTTGTCCAGCGTGTAGTAGCCTGTAGATTGTCCAACTCGATGTGATGTTCTGCCGTATATCCACTTTCGTTTCTTGTCGATATATATATAACCTATTCACTGTATTACTTTCACTTGACACATTTCACTTTATTATCAATTACTCAGATATGGAAAACGTGAGGAAATTAAAATCTCATTGGAGTACAAAACTAATTCCAACCACACAATAGAGCGAAAAACTAATGTCAAAGACCTGGGAGTGATCATGTCAGAGGATCTCACCTTCAAAGACCATAACACCGTAGCAATCGCATCTGCTAGAAAAATGACAGGATGGATAATGAGAACCTTCAAAACCAGGGATGCCAAGCCCATGTTGACACTTTACAGATCGCTTGTTCTATCTAGGCTGGAATATTGCTGCACACTAACTGCACCTTTCAAGGCGGGTGAAATTGCTGACCTTGAAAATGTGCAGAGAACCTTCACGGCACGCATAACTGCGATAAACCACCTCAATTACTGGGAACGCCTGAAGTTCCTAAACCTGTACTCTCTAGAACGCAGGCGGGAGAGATACATTATTTTATACACGTGGAAAATTCTCGAGGGATTAGTACCAAACTTGCACACGAGAATCACTCCCTACGAAAGCAAAAGACTCGGCAACGATGTAACATCCCCCCAATGAAAAGCAGGGGTGCCACTAGCTCGTTGAGGGACAACACTAAGTGTCAGGGGCCCAAGATTGTTCAACTGCCTCCCAGCATACATAAGGGGGATTACCAACAAACCCCTGGCTGTCTTCAAGCAGGCACTGGACAGGCACCTAAAGTCGGTACCTGACCAGCCAGGCTGTGGTTCATACGTTGGACTGCATGCGGCCAGCATTAACAGCCTGGTTGATCAGGCTCTGGTCCAACATGAGGCTTGGTCACAGACCGGGCCACAGGGGCGTTGACCCCTGGAATTCTCTCCAGGTAAACTCCAGGTAAACACGTGGCAACGTCGCCTTGAGCACACTAGGCCCACTCTAACCCCGCCACCAAATATTTATTTCTAGTTCACTTATAAAATTATGGCTCTCCCCACACTTATGTGGCTCAGGGCAACTCGTAAATCGCTTCAAGGGTTGTTCACTACCCTGACACACTTGATAACCCCTGCAGTACCCTTGGGTTGCCCTCAAAAACACTTATATCCACGGAGCACTAAAAGATGTGACTCGCCCACGCGGTATGTGTGTTACCATTTTGTCCTAGGCACATGTCGATTAGACACTAGGCCTGTTGAATGTGTGTATGTGTGTGTGTGTGTAAGGAAACACTTTGAAATGTTTGCACCCCGCCTGGAATTGAACCCGGGCCCTCTGTGCGTGAAGCGAGAGCTTTAGCCACCAGGCCACCGGGTGTGTGTGTGTGTGTGTGTGTCTGTCTGTCTGTCTGTATGCGTGCGCTCATGTGTGTGTGACCCAATTAATATTTGTATTTATAACTCATTACAGTTGTGACCGGGTGTGGACGTGTGAATGGTTCATTACTTTGTAATTTGTTCATGATTGTAACAATGTATAGAAGTGTAGATGATTCATTACCTTTGTAACTTGTCATGATTGTGACCAGATCTACCTGGAGTTTATTACCTTTGTAACTGGTTCAGCTATCAAAACTTTGGGGTCCAGTCCCTGGACCCATTATGTACCTCTGTACATAATGGGTCCCTATACCCATACCCAGCCCACAGGCTGGGTATGGGTATAGGGTGCATAATAATGTTAAACAAACTAACTGGTGGCCCTGAGTGACCCCAACAACAACGGTGGTGGCCCAGTGGTCTGGTGGCTAGAGCTCTCGCTTCACACACGGAGGGCCCGGGTTTGATTCCCGGAGAGTGGAAACATTTCGACGTGTTTCCTTACACCTGTTGTCATGTTCACCTAGCAGCAAATAGGTACCTGGGTTGTTAGTCGACTGGTGTGGGTCGCATCCTGGGGGACAAGATTAAGGACCCCAATGGAAATAAGACAGACAGTCCTCGATGACGCACTGACTTTCTTGGGTTATCCTGGGTGGCTAACCTTCCGGGGTTGAAAATCCGAAGAAATCTTATCTTACAAAAGGGGCATTTATCATCGGCTCAATTTGAGCTAGCTCCATTGTTCCTCTGTGCGGATAATTAACGGTTTTAGTTGAAAGCCGGACACTAAACTCAGGTGAGGGCATTGGCGTCCAGCTCTGCCGAGGCTTGGCGAGGGAGGTCTAACTGTTCTATTTAGGAACTTGAAAATGAAAATGTTTATTTCCTTGCAGAGCTTACAATGTATGGTTTACAAATTATAAAATATTAATTACAAGGAAGGCCACTAGCATGCCTAGGCATTTCGGGCAGGCTAATCCTTATTCTTACTCTATATTGACACAGGTTATGGAGCAGTACATTTTAACATACATTATTGCATACCTGGAGTTTACCTGGAGAGAATTCCAGGGGTCAACGCTTCTGCGGCCCGGTCTGTGACAAGGCCTCATGTTGGACCAGAGCCTGATCAACCAGGCTGTTACTGCTGGCCGCACGCAATCCAACGTACGAACCACAGCCTGGCTGGTCAGGTACCGACTTTAGGTGCCTGTCCAGTGCCTGCTTGAAGACAGCCAGGGGTTTGTTGGTAATCCCCCTGATGTATGCTGGGAGGCAGTTGAACAATCTTGGGCCCCTGACACTTATTGTGTTGTCCCTCAACGTGCTAGTGGCACCCCTGCTCTTCATTGGGGGGATGTTACATCGCCTGCCGAGTCTTTTGCTTTCGTAGGGAGTGACTCTCGTGTGTATCTCTCCCGCCTGTGTTCTAGGGAGTACAGGTTTAGGAACTTCAAGCGTTCCCAGTAATTGAGGTGGTTTATCGCAGTTATGTGTGCCGTGAAGGTTCTCTGTACATTTTCTAGGTCAGCAATTTCACCCGCCTTGAAAGGTGCAGTTAGTGTGCAGCAATATTCCAGCCTAGATAGAACAAGCGATCTGTAAAGTGTCAACATGGGCTTGGCATCCCTGGCTTTGAAGGTTCTCATTATCCATCCTGTCATTTTTCTAGCAGATGCGATTGCTACGGTGTTATGGTCCTTGAAGGTGAGATCTTCTGACATGATCACTCCCAGGTCTTTGACATTAGTTTTTCGCTCTATTGTGTGGTTGGAATTAGTTTTGTACTCCGATGAGATTTTAATTTCCTCACGTTTTCCGTATCTGAGTAATTGAAATTTCTCATCATTGAACTTCATATTGTTTTCTGCAGCCCATTTAAAGATTTGGTTTATGTCTGAAGTCATTAATTAGATTTATAATAATGAGGTAATACAAAACATAACATTATTACAATTAGTAAATTTAGTAATGGGAATGGTTAAGTCTTGGCATGATACACTGTTTCTATTAAAGCTGCTGTATTAGGAGAGTTTCTTAGGCAAACTTAGGACTAACTTAAGATTTATTAGGAAATATCTATACGTACATGTACTATTAGGAATTTTATGTTTACAATCATTTGGGCGAGTGTAAGTGTAAATTAGGGGAAATCACAGATATCGAGAGTAAATCAATTTTGTTTTGGATGTGTTCATGATACGAAAAAGAGAATCGGTGGTTTTGATATAGTTAGCTGATGATGGGGTGTGTTTGGGAGATGAGATGTTTTTTAACGGTAGCCTTGAAAATGGTGGTTGAGTTTACAACAATTCTAGAGTTTTTAGGCAGGGAGTTCCAGATTTTAGGCCCTTTTATGTATATCGAATTTTTGTAGAGATTTAGCCGGACGCGAGGAATGTCATAGAGATTTTTGTGTCTGGTATTGTGCCTATGGGTCCTGTCGTCACAATTATCAAGAAAGTGGTTTAGTTCAGGGTTAATACAGTATTAGAATTTATGGTTCTGTAGTAGGTGTGGATGTTCTGTACAGTGAGTAAGTTTAGGTCTTTGAAGATTGGGGGGAAGGTGTTGCCTAGCATTGGATTGCGTGATAATTCTTACTGCAGCTTTTTGTTGAGTTATTATTGGCTTTAGGTGGGTTGCTGCTGTTGATCCCCAAGCACAAATAGCATAGGTGAGGTAGGGATAGATGAGTGAATAGTATAGTGTGAGTAGGGCTGATTGTGGTACATAGTAACGTATCTTTGAGAGGATTCCAACCGTTTTGGATACTTTTTTTTTTTTGTTATGTGTTGGATATGGGTGTTGAATTTCAGGTTGCTGTCGAGGTGAAGGCCCAGGAATTTGTCCTCTTTATGTTTAGCAATAAGAGTGTTGTCAATTATAATGTTCAGCTGGGCAACACCTTCACTGTTACCAAACATAATGTAGAAGGTTTTGTCAGTATTAAGTGTAAGTTTAATTGCAGTCATCCAGGTTGATATTTTTACTAGCTCTTCGTTAACAATGGTCTAATTTCTGTTTCTATTTACAAATATACTCCTGTTCCCTTTTGTTTTATGATTCAGCTTTGTGCAATATATCTTCTCCTGTTTTAACTCTTAAGGTTTAAAGAATAATATATTACAAAGACTCCTATGGAAATAAATCACATTAATTTTTGGGGGTTATACTAGGTAATTTACACATATGTTACTGTGTATGATAATTTATGTAACTATTTTAAGTGTAATTAGTTTAATATCTTTATTATGCACACCATACCCATGGTGTGGGTGGTAGTCAAAAATATTGCAGAGGTATATAATGGGTCCATGGACTGGGCCCCAAAATTTTGATAGATGAACAAATTACAGTGGTAATGAACTATTTACGTGTTTATATCTGGTCACAGTCGTAATGCTTTATTTATGCAGACATGAATAAGGTCATACACACTCAAATAAAATGTGTTAATGCTATATTTACAGTGAGCAGTCAGGGTATTTTTCCAAAATGATTTGAAATGTACCACTGTGGATAAAATACTTTGACTCTTCTTGAACATTTCTAAGTGAACTGTTTCTGAATTCATTAATTTGATCGCACTACATTACATAATGATGTAAAGTGTGACAATAGTCCATCTGGCAAAGTTTACATTAATTAGTGAGTAATTATAACTAAATAAAGAGAGGAGCATCAGTGGTGGATCCTGGGAGAGCCGTCAGCAGCCCTTACAAACCCAAGTAGAGGAAGAGAGAGACGTCTTGCTCTTCTCTCTCCATCACCAGCGACACATTTCCCCCACTATCATCCTGGTAAGCTTGTGTTGGTGACACAGAGCTTGACTGAGCCTCCATACATCAGCTCTCCTCCTGGCTGTGGATAAGTCAAGCCAGAGAAGCAGCTTGTGAGTGTTGGCGCCAGACACCGCCGGTGCTGACGCTTGGCTTCTACCACACACAGGTGGCAACGTTTCGCTCCTCCTTCACTACAACGCAATTAATCTTCCCTTCCTAATTCCTGCCCAGTTTTAAGATACAATTACCTTCCCCAGGGACTGGCAGAGACAACTGGTGGAGGTGCAACTTTTAGTGGCCCCTCAAACAACAACAACAACAACAACAATAACAATTGCTTGCAACATTGATGCAAGACTTGCAAGCATCATCAACGACAGCAACTAATAGGTAAACTACGTCTATCCTCAAGAAGAAGAAACATCTACTAACACCTCAGGTACAATGTGACTAGTTTTTGTTTTATGGGGGGGGGGGGGGAGATACGTATTTACTTTGACAATAATTTTTTTCTTCCTGAGTAAATATATTTAGGCCCAGTTATCATACATAGTTTATTAAGCACAGTTATCATATATTGTTTATTACAGTTATCATATATAGTTTATTACAGTTATCATACATAGTTTATTACAGTTATCATACATAGTTTATTACAGTTATCATACATAGTTTATTACAGTTATCATATATAGTTTATTAAGTACAGTTATCATATAGTTTATTACAGTTATCATACATAGTTTATTACAGTTATCATATATAGTTTATTAAGTACAGTTATCATACATAGTTTATTAAGTACAGTTATCATACATAGTTTATTAAGTACAGTTATCATACATAGTTTATTAAGTACAGTTATCATACATAGTTTATTAAGTACAGTTATCATACATAGTTTATTAAGTACAGTTATCATACATAGTTTATTAAGTACAGTTATACATAGTTTATTAAGTACAGTTATCATACATAGTTTATTAAGTACAGTTATCATACATAGTTTATTAAGTACAGTTATCATACATAGTTTATTAAGTACAGTTATCATACATAGTTTATTAAGTACAGTTATCATACATAGTTTATTAAGTACAGTTATCATACATAGTTTATTAAGTACAGTTATCATACATAGTTTATTAAGTACAGTTATCATACATAGTTTATTAAGTACAGTTATCATACATAGTTTATTAAGTACAGTTATCATATATTGTTTATTACAGTTATCATACATAGTTTATTACAGTTATCATACATAGTTTATTACAGTTATCATACATAGTTTATTAAGTACAGTTATCATACATAGTTTATTAAGTACAGTTATCATACATAGTATATTACAGTTATCATACTTATTTAACGTGTGTAAATTACCCTCCAGGATACCCCAATAAACTGTCAGTTATTTATTTCCACTGGGGTAGTGACCCAGGTTATCCCGGGGTAGTGACCCAGGTTATCCCGGAGTAGTGACCCAGGTTATCCCGGAGTAGTGACCCAGGTTATCCCGGGGTAGTGACCCAGGTTATCCGGGTGTGACCCAGGTTATCCGGGTAGTGACCCAGGTTATCCCGGGTAGTGACCCAGGTTATCCCGGGGTAGTGACCCAGGTTATCCCGGGTAGTGACCCAGGTTATCCGGGGTAGTGACCCAGGTTATCCCGGGTAGTGACCCAGGTTATCCCGGGGTAGTGACCCAGGTTATCCGGGTAGTGACCCAGGTTATCCGGGTAGTGACCCAGGTTATCCCGGGGTAGTGACCCAGGTTATCCGGGGTAGTGACCCAGGTTATCCGGGGTAGTGACCCAGGTTATCCCGGGGTAGTGACCCAGGTTATCCGGGTAGTGACCCAGGTTATCCCGGTAGTGACCCAGGTTATCCGGGTAGTGACCCAGGTTATCCCGGGGTAGTGACCCAGGTTATCCGGGGTAGTGACCCAGGTTATCCCGGGGTAGTGACCCAGGTTATCCGGGGTAGTGACCCAGGTTATCCCGGGTAGTGACCCAGGTTATCCCGGGTAGTGACCCAGGTTATCCGGGGTAGTGACCCAGGTTATCCCGGGGTAGTGACCCAGGTTATCCCGGGGTAGTGACCCAGGTTATCCGGGGTAGTGACCCAGGTTATCCGGGGTAGTGACCCAGGTTATCCGCGGGTAGTGACCCAGGTTATCCCGGGTAGTGACCCAGGTTATCCCGGGTGGACCCGGTTATCCGGTAGTGACCCAGGTTATCCCGGGTAGTGACCCAGGTTATCCCGGGGTAGTGACCCAGGTTATCCGGGTAGTGACCCAGGTTATCCCGGGGTAGTGACCCAGGTTATCCCGGGGTAGTGACCCAGGTTATCCCGGGTAGTGACCAGGTTATCCGGGGTAGTGACCCAGGTTATCCGGGGTAGTGACCCAGGTTATCCCGGGGTAGTGACCCAGGTTATCCGGGGTAGTGACCCAGGTTATCCGGGTAGTGACCCAGGTATCCGGGTAGTGACCCAGGTTATCCCGGGGTAGTGACCCAGGTTATCCCGGGGTAGTGACCCAGGTTATCCGGAGGGTAGTGACCCAGGTTATCCCGGGGTAGTGACCCAGGTTATCCCGGGTAGTGACCCAGGTTATCCCGGGGTAGTGACCCAGGTTATCCCGGGGTAGTGACCCAGGTTATCCCGGGGTAGTGACCCAGGTTATCCCGGGGTAGTGACCCAGGTTATCCCGGGGTAGTGACCCAGGTTATCCCGGGGTAGTGACCCAGGTTATCCCGGGGTAGTGACCCAGGTTATCCGGGTAGTGACCCAGGTTATCCGGGGTAGTGACCCAGGTTATCCGGGGTAGTGACCCAGGTTATCCGGGGTAGTGACCCAGGTTATCCCGGGGTAGTGACCCAGGTTATCCCGGGGTAGTGACCCAGGTTATCCGGGGTAGTGACCCAGGTTATCCCGGGGTAGTGACCCAGGTTATCCCGGGGTAGTGACCCAGGTTATCCCGGGGTAGTGACCCAGGTTATCCCGGGGTAGTGACCCAGGTTATCCCGGGGTAGTGACCCAGGTTATCCCGGGGTAGTGACCCAGGTTATCCGGGGTAGTGACCCAGGTTATCCCGGGTAGTGACCCAGGTTATCCCGGGTAGTGACCCAGGTTATCCGGGGTAGTGACCCAGGTTATCCCGGGGTAGTGACCCAGGTTATCCCGGGGTAGTGACCCAGGTTATCCCGGGGTAGTGACCCAGGTTATCCCGGGGTAGTGACCCAGGTTATCCCGGGGTAGTGACCCAGGTTATCCCGGGGTAGTGACCCAGGTTATCCCGGTAGTGACCAGGTTATCCCGGGGTAGTGACCCAGGTTATCCGGGGTAGTGACCCAGTGTTATCATATCCGGGTAGTGACCCAGGTTATCCCGGAGTGTGACGTTATCCTGGGGTAGTGACCCAGGATAAGCCAAGAAAGCCAAACAGTGTGTGTCTTATTTCCATTAAGAATGCCCAGTTAACTTAAGTAAATTTATTCAGGTACGGGTACACATAAATACAGTTACATAAATTATCATACATAGCAGCATATGTGTAGATTACCCAAGATAACCCAAAAAAGTCAGTGACTTATTTCCATTGGGATCTTTAAATCACTTTAAAGTAGTATTAATACATAAAATTGTGCTGTTATTGATACCTCTTTTTTTTGTAATAACACATACAGTGGTACCTCGAGTTACGATATTTTTTCGTTCGAGAATGCTGTTCAAGTGCCATTACCAAACGAATTTATCCCCATAAGGAATAATGTAAAATAGACTAGTCCTTTTACACCCCCAAAAATATACCTACAAAAGCATTTAAAAAAATAAACTTACATAAAAGGGCGATTTTGGGGACCATCGTAACTCGAGGTACCACTGTACTTAAAATTGTACCATTCAGTAACCTATGTCTAGTCTTAAATAGTGTGTGGGCATTAGCATTATACTGCTGTTTAAAGCAGTTAAGTTCAGACAAAGTGTAGCATTAAGAGTGTAGCGATTATGCGATAGAAAAAGGATGAAACAAAATAAACTCCTGACAGCATAAGCTGCTCTGCCTATCTTCTGCAAGGTATGTAAATGGTGTATGTACACCAGTTTATTTCTATATTATGGTTTTCTTATGAAACAAGTGATTTAATGGAGTTAGCCTCACAAACTCCATTTTCTCTTATACTAACACATCTGAAGGAGGAAAGAATGGGAAGACGTTTTCATAGCTGTAGCGAGAATGCCTGAGACCAATGTCCTCCCCTGCCACCACATACGTAATGACATACATATTTTATTCATTCTAAAGTGTATATCAGGTTTTTATGTTATTTAAATTGTTTGTCATATTAGATGAATTGTGATAGATAAATAAGCCGTAGAGTTGATATTAGCGTCATATTGAAGTACAGTGGACCCTCGGTTAGCGGCCGTTTCTGTTAGCGGCTGTTTTTTCGGTTAGCGGCCGTTTCTGTTAGCGGCTGTTTTTTCGGTTAGCGGCCATATGGGACGCGTCCATCCGCCGGCTGGGGCCGCTTGCGCTTCAGTTTGCTTGTGTCTCTTTGTGTGTGAGGAAGCTTCTGCTCATTCATCCAAATATTTCGCTTGTTTTCCATTATTTTTTGTCGGTGCAACTGCGAAATAAGTAACCATGGCTCTCAAGAAAGTTCCTGTGGTAAAGAGAGTGAGAAACACCATGGAATTTAAGAGAGAGGTGATTGAGAAATATGAGAGTGGTATGCGGGTGCTGGAACTTCCCAGGATGTTTGGGAAAAACAAATCAACTATTACATCCATTCTGGCTAAGAAAGAAAAAATCAAGGACGCTGATGTTACCAAAGGAGTAACTTTTGTAACGAAACAAAGGTCACCAATAATGGAACAAATGGAAAAGTTATTGTGGATTAAGGAAAAACAAATAGTGGGAGACAGTGTAGTGGAGTCTGTTATTTGTGAGAAGGCAAGACATTTGCATGAAGATCTTGTGAAGAAAACTCCTGGAACAAGTGCTGCTAGTAGTGAATTTAGGGCCAGCAAAGGCTGGTTTGAGAGATTTAAGAAGCTTAGTGGCATACACTGTGTTGTAAGGCATGGTGAGGCTGGAAGTTCAGACTGGTGTGGCAGGCATCCTGGATGTTAGTGGACTGGTGTGGGTGGCATCCTGGGTGTTAGTGGATTGATGTGGTTGGCATCCTGGGTGTTAGTGGACTGATGTGTGTGGCATCCTGGGTGTTAGTGGACACAAGCCTATGAAAGACAGGCTAACTCTCATGTTGTGTAGCAATGCTAGTGGGGATTTCAAAGTGAAGCCTTCACTCGTGTATCACTCTGAAACTCCCAGTGTTTTCAAGAAACACAATGTCTACAAGAAAAGATTGTGTGTGATGTGGAAAGCAAATCATATTGCATGGGTCACAAGGCAAATTTTTAAAGATTGGGTTGATGATGTGTTTGGCCCAAGTGTGAAAAAATACCTTCAGGAAAACAATTTGGGACTCAAGTGCCTCCTGGTACTGGACAATGCTCCTGCACATCCTCCAGACTTGGAAGACCAAATGTCTAGGGACTTCAAATTTATAAAACTGAAGTTCTTGCCTCCTAACACCACTCCTCTTCTCTAGCCCATGGACCAGCAGGTCATTTCTAACTTCAAAAAAACTCTACACCAAAGCAGTGTTTGAAAAGTTCTTTGAAGAAACTGGACAGTTATTTTTCTAGACAAGGGTCTAGTGACTCAAGCTGGTCCTTGTGGCATTAAAAGAAAAAGAAGGGAAGTAACCCCAGATAAGGACTTGTTACCTTAAGTCTTTATGAAGGGGGATTTCCCTTCCAAACACCAACTCCTCCCTATTTCCTCCTCCCTATCTTCCAGAAGCCAGCATTAGTCTTCAATAAAGGTTTGTAATACTGATTTAATCGTTAAAAAAAGTATTTTTTTGTGAATATTTTTGTCTGGAACGGATTAATTGTATTTACATTAATTCTTATGGGGAATATTATTTCGGTTAAAGGCCATTTCGGGTTAAGACCTAGCTCCTGGAATGGATTACGGCCTTAAACCGAGGGTCCACTGTATTTTCAATTGATTGTGATCTCTGTTTCGTTATCGTATTCACCCCTTTCGCAGCATTAGCTTCCGTGATTTCTTTTCTCTTCGCCACAATGGAACCGATGGTTGATAGGGCCTTATTGTATATCCTGCTGAGCTCGGCAATACGTACACCACTCATACAGTTGACCCCCGGAAATCGAACTCCTCATAACTTGACCTATTATGGGACCTTATGGGGAATAAATTCGTTCGGTAACAGCACTTGAACAGCATTCTGGAACGAAGAATGTTCGATTTCCAGGGGTTCACTGTATTTTTCTATTTCTTTCTTCAGTTCTACGGTGTTCCTCACTTTTTTTACCAAAGAACTGGCACTAGGAGCTTTGGGCCCATGGTAGCTTACTTAGTAGTCACACACAATAATCAAGGGCCAAAAACAATGAATTGTTAAGAAATGTTTTGTATGAACTCGCAGGATGATGTTCACTCAACCATAAACAATGCTACACTGCCTGTGAATGTGCGTGGGAGGCGGGCTTGCGGGCTTTGTATGTGCGCTGAGCACTGGACAGGTTCCGTACCATCGACGAAAACTAAGACAATATTTTCACGAAAAAAAGTGCCCAAAAACCAAAATCACCGAAAACTGAGACATACGAAAACCAAGAGTTGACTGTATTTTTTCTTATGAAATGATTAGTTTTTTTTTCTAGACATAATAGGCTAAAAAAAAATTTTTGGCGATCAATACTTACGGAGATATGGAGGCTTGAAATTGACAGACATTGAACCGCTTACGATAACATCGGTGACTGCCGGTCACCTGGTAAATTGTATATTCTTTTTTTTTGAGTTGTTTTCTTTTTTAATTTTTTTTTTTTTCAAATAACTTTTGTGGTCTATGAGACCAATATACGTGCCGTTTTCAAATATTCATTTTTATACAGTGGACCCCCGGAGTTCGTGACATTTTTTCGGAAAAATATTGGTTCGGTTATCGTGGATCCGCTCGGAGTTCGTGATTCGTCCCGGACACGTACGCGTGGCCCGAGTGGGCCCGACACTCCATTGAGTCATTGTGCCATTGTTTACCAGCACCCACGCATTCATACCATACATTTTGTCATTATTCCATTGTTTTTAGTGCTTGCAACTGCTAAATAAGCCACCATGGGCCCCAAGAAAGCTCCTAGTGCCAGCCCTTTACCAAAGGACTGGCACTAGGGAGAATGTCTTAAGTGATTCAGTGATTCTACGATATGTTATGATACTAAAACAGCAGGAGTTGATAAAGGCTATAGTGCCTGCCAGCGATAAAGTGTAGCATTAACAGTCTAGCAAGTAAGTTAAGCCATTAATCTATAGAAAAATGACGACACGAAACTTAACTCCTCCAATGTTGTTGGAGTTATATAGGGCGACTGACAACACCTCCGTGTCTGGCAGCCATCACTATTTCAGGCGTATCTTTCAGTGGCCCTTATACACCCAACAACAAACAACACGAACACCAGTCCTCACATTTGTAATGACATTTTATTCATTCTAGAGTATATGTCATGTTTCTATGTTATTAATATTGTTTATTATGTCATATTAGATGAATTGTGATAGATAAATAAGCCATAGAGTTTATATTAGTGTCATTTTGAAGGATTATCTTGTCCTGTCCACAAACCCACACCCCTGTCGCCGGCACAATTCCAAACATTCGCCAGAAACAGAACTCTCTGGAACACTTTTTTGAGCAACTGGGGTCCAGTGACTCAAGCTGGTCCTAGTGGCATTAAAAGAAAAAGAAGGGAAGTAACCCCGGAAAAGAACTTGGTACCTGAAGTGTTAATGGAAGGGGATTTCTCTCCCCTCCTTCCAACTTCTACACAACAACAACTCTTCAATAAAGGTAAGTGTCAAGTTATTACTGTTTTACGTACTTTGTATCTCATTCTTTTCTGTGTACGTAATTTAATGTGGAAACAATATTTATTTTAATACTTCTGGGTGTCTGAAACGGATTAATGGAATTTCCATTATTTCTTATGGGGAAAATAGAAGCGGAGTTCGTAATATTCGGTGTTCAGAGCGCTCTCTGGAACGGATTAATTACGAACTCCAGGGGTCCACCCTCGGTTTTCATGATTTTTTCGTTGCAGAATGCTGTTCAAGTGCCGTTACCAAACGAATTTATTCCCATAAGGAATAATGTAAATTAGACTAGTCCTTTTAGACCCCCAAAAATACACTTACAAAAAATACACTTACAAAATTCTTCGAGTTTGGAGCATCACGAACACCGGGGATCCACTGTACTACACAACTGCACAAACTTTGTTCCCATTATATTGTTCACAAAACATGTTTACAAAAACTTAACAATGTAAAATCTAGGTAGTAGGATGGTAGACAGCAACCACCCAGGGAGGTACTACCGTCCTGCCAAGTGAGTGTAAAACAAAAGCCTGTAATTGTTTTACATGATGGTAGGATTGCTGGTGTCTTTTTTCTGTCTCATAAACATGTAAGATTTCAGGTACATCTTGCTACTTCTACTTACAATTAGGTCACACTACACATTCATGTACACGCATATATATACACACCCCTTTGGGTTTTCTTCTATTTTCTTACTAGTTCTTGTTCTTATTTCCTCTTATCTCCATGGGGAAGTGGAACAGAATTCTTCCTCCGTAAGCCATGCGTGTCATAAGAAGCGACTAAAATGCCAGGAGCAAGGGGCTAGTAACCCCTTCTCCTGTATATATTACGTACTAAATGTAAAAGGGGAAACTTTCGTTTTTCATTTTGGGCCACCCCACTTCGGTGGGAAACGGGCGACGTGTTGAAAGAAGAAGAAAGAACAATGTAAAATATTTGTTTATTACTATTTTTCTATCATATATATACAGTGAGCCCTCGGTTCTCGTGATTAATTTGTTCCAGAGGGCTTAATGAACACCGAATAAAACGAACTCCGAATCTATTTTCCCCTAAGAAATAATGGAAATAAAATTAATCCGTTCCAGACACCCAAAAGTATTAAAATAAAATATTAAATTACACACAAAGCAATGAGAAATAAAGAAATAATAGTACAATAACATGTCACTTACATTTATTGAAGAGTTGATGTGTGGAAGACGGGAGGAGGGGAGAGGATGGAGTAGTATGCAAGTGTTTGGAAGGGGAATCCCCTTCCATTAACACTGCAGGTGGCAAGTTCTTTTCTGGGGTTACTTGTCTTTTTCTTTTAATTCCACTATGATCAGGTTGAGAGTCACTGGAACTTTCTCTCATTAATCTTTGTACATCAGTCCATTTGGTACAAATTTCCAGGGAGCTCTGTGTCTGGCATTTCTTTAAAACATCCCTGAAATGGGACACCACATTGTCATTGTACATGTGGCCAACACGGCCTGCAACAGCTTGGTTAGGGTGATAATCATCCATAAAGCCTTGCACATCAGCCCATTTGGCACAGATCTCCCTAATCCTTGAAGAAGGCACCTTCCTTCATCTCTGTTCCTCCTCCTCCTCCTCCTCCTCCTCCTCCTCCTCCTCCTCTGAACGATTTTCCTGAACTGTGGTCTGTTGTTGCTGCAATAGCTTTTTTAGGTGAAAATCATCCATAAATCTTTGTACATCAGTCCATTTGGTACAAATTTCCTTAATCTTTGAAGAAGGCAACATCTTCCATCTCTCTTCCTCCTCCTCTGGATCAATTTCCTGAACTATTGTCTGTTGCCGTTGCAAGTGAAGCTCTTGCAGATCTGCAGTGGTTAGTTCTTCATTGTGGTCCTCCACCAACTCTTCCCCATCCTTGCCACTAATATCCAACCCCATGGACTTACCCATTGCCACAATTTGTTTCACAACAGGCTCAGGGTCCTGAGGCTCAGCCCCAAAACCTTCAAAATCCCTCTCTGGGACACAGTCTGGCCACAATTTTCTCCAAGCAAGAGTTCAAAGTCCTGGAGCTCACTTCCTCCCAAGCCTTCCCTATATGGTTTATGCAATGGAGGATAGTGAAGTGATCTTTCCATTTTTTTTAGGGTCAATCGAGTGCCCGAGGTTATGTCAAAGCATCTTTGAAACATTGCTTTTGTGTAGAGTTTTTTTAAGTTTGAAATGACCTGCTGGTCCATGGGCTGGAGGAGAGTAGTGGTATTAGGGAGTAAGAACTTCACTGTGATGAACTTAGTCCTCCACAATTTGCTCTTCCAAGTCTCGAGGATGACCAGGAGCATTGTCCATTACCAGGAGGCACTTGAGGCCCAATTTATTTTCCACAAGATATTTCTTCACACTGGGGCCAAACACTTCATTGAACCAATCAAGGAAAATTTCCCTCGTGACCTATGCCTTAGTGTTAGCCTTCCACATCACACACAAATTAGCCTTGGTAACACTGTATTTTTTTTAAAACACTGGGATTTTCAGAGTGATACACGAGTAAAGGCTTCACTTTGAAATCCCCACTAGCATTACTACACAACATAAGAGTTAGCCTGTCTTTCATAGGCTTGTGTCCTGGCAGTGCCTTTTCCTCCTGTGTAATGTAGGTCCTGTTTGGCATTTTCTTCCAAAACAGGCCTGTTTCGTCACAATTAAACGTTTGTTGGGGTTTAAATCCTTCAGCCTCTACATAGCTTTTAAATTCATGAACATATTTTTCAGCCGCACATTTGTCTGAACTGGTTGCCTCGCCATGCCTTATCACACTGTGTATGCCACTACACTTCTTAAATCTGTCAAACCAGCCTTTGTTGGCTTTAAATTCTCTCACTTCAGCACTCGTTGCAGGCATTTTCTTGACGAGATCATCATGCAACTGCCTTGCTTTTTCAGATATTGCCTTCATAACACTATCTCCAGCTAATTGTTTCTCGTTGATCCACACCAACAACAAAGTTTCCACATCTTCCAGTATTTGCTATCTCTGTTTTGTGATCATATTTGCACCTTTCGCAACAACAGCTTCCTTGATTTTATTTCCCTTGGCCACGATGGAAGTGATGGTTGTATAGGCTTTGCCATACAGCCTGGCCAGCTCAACAACACGTACTCCACTTTCATATTTTGCAATGGTCTCCTTTTTCAGTTCTACAGTATTTCTGAGCCTCTTTACCACAGGGCTGCCACTAGGAGCTTTCTTTGGGCCCATGGTGGCTTATTTAGCAGTTGCAAGCACTAAAAACAATGGAATAATGACAAAATGTATGGTATGAATGCATGGGTGGCTGTCACTCGCTGGTAAACAATGGCACACTGACTCTGGATGAAGTGTTGTGCCGTCCGGGCCATGCGTATGCACGACTTATTCTGAGCAGATCTACATATACCGAACCAATATGTTTACGAAAAATTGTTACTTATTCCGAATTTTACGTAATCCGACGACTACGTAAATCACATCTGCATTTTGGTCGTCTTCCAATGCCTCCGTAATTCTGTCATAATGGTTCAGCAGCTGTGACAGGCATGATCGTCGTGTTCTAAAGCCATGCTGGTTCGGGTTATGCTGGTTGCGTTGGTCCATGAAGCCTTTGAAACACTATCTCCGTGTAACTGTTTTTTATTTATCCAAATCAACAAGAGTTTTTCAACCTCCTCAATAATTTGTGGCCTTTGCTTTGATATCACTTTTGCGCCTTTTGCAAGGTCCAGTGCGCATTCTGTGAGCACGTGACCCGAGCTATTCGTGTTGTCGGTCAACAACCAGGAGAATGTACAAAAACCACCAGGATATTTTTTTCTCTTAATTGTTCAAAAACCGATTTGTTCGACAACTGTAATGTGGTCGACAACCGAGGTTCCACTGTATTTTATTTAATAGTTCAATATGGAATTTTTTACCGTGCAAATAGTACCTTGCATTGATTAAATTTGCTAACTATTTCTTGACCTTATTTTGTGTTAAGTTACTCCATCGTAGACATGTACTCTCTTCATTGTCCTTATTTTCACAACTTATTTTTCTTTTGTCTTAAATAGTCATACCAGCTAAGTTTATTATTACACAAATAGCCCACACATAGGAGAGAGGAGTTTACAACGATGTTTTGGTCCGACTTAGACCATTTACAAAGTTACACTTTACAAAAAAGGGAGATGGATCCAGTATATACAGGCAAGCTGGCAGGGACAGGACAAGAGTAGTGGGAGGAGTAGTAGTGGCAAGTCAAGTAGTGGAAGTAGTAGTAGTAGTGGTGGTGTAGTAGTGGGGTCAGTCAAAGGCCAAGAAAGAGAACCACTTGGCCTTTGAATGACCCCAGTACTACTACTACTACTACCTTTCCTACTACCTTTAGTCCCTGCCTTCACTTTTGCCTCCCTTCACCCTTCGGTCCTTTCTATTCTTGTCCCACCAACCACTCTCCCTATCTCAATACTTTACATTGCCACTGTACTACTATTTACACTACCAGCCTTACCACTACCACTACTACTTCCACTGCCTGACTTACCTCTACCACTACTACTCCTCCCACCTCTCTTGTTCTGTCCCTTCCAGCTGGCCTATAGTATATTCTGGCTCCGTCTTCTTTTTCTGTTAGTCCGACTTTGTAAATGGTCCAAGTCGGACTGAAATGTAGCAAGTTCCTCTCTCCTATGTGCGGCTTATTTGTGTATTGTTCCAGTCATGGTATTGTGCCTTTCTGTTCTTTAAGTTTGTTATTCTTTTCAGTTCACTCCAGGTAAACCTGGAGTTTACCTGGAGAGTTCCGGGGTCAACGCCCCGCAGCCCGGTCTGTGACCAGGCCTCATGGTGGATCAGGGCCTGATCAACCAGGCTGTTACTGCAGGCTGCATGCAGTCCAACGTACGAACCACAGCCTGGCTGGTCAGGTACCGACTTTAGGTGCCTGTCCAGTGCCTGCTTGAAGACAGCCAGGGGTTTATTGGTAATTCCCCTTTATGTATGCTGGGAGGCAGTTGAACAGTCTTAGACCCCTGACACTTATTGTGTTGTCTCTTAATGTGCTAGTGGCACCCCTGCTTTTCATTGGGGGGATGTTGCATCGTCTGCCGAGTCTTTTGCTTTCGTAGGGACTGATTTTTGTGTTCAAGTTTGGTACTAATCCCTCTAGGATTTTCCAAGTGTATATAATAATGTATCTTTCCCGCCTGCATTCTAGGGAGTACAGGTTTAGGAACTCAAGCGTACTCCAGTAATTGAGGTGGTTTATCACAGTTATGCGTGCCATGAAGGTTCTCTGCACATTTTCTAGGTCATCAATTTCACCTGACTTGAAAGGTGCAGTTAGTGTGCAGCAATATTTCAGCCTAGATAGAACAAGCGACCTGAAGAGTGTCGTCATGGGCTTGGCATCCCTGGTTTTGAAGGTTCTCATTATCTATCCTGTCATTTTTCTAGCAGATGCGATTGATACAATGTTATGGTCCTTGAAGGCGAGATCCTCTGACATGATCACTCCCAGGTCTTTGACATTAGTTTTTCGCTCTATTGTGTGGTTGGAATTTGTTTATACTCTGATGAAATTTTAATTCCTCACGTTTTCCATATCGGAGTAATTGAAATTTTTCATCATTGAACTTCATATTGTTTTCTGCAGCCCATTTAAAGATTTGGTTTATGTCTGCTTGAGTCTTGCAGTGTCTTCAATGGTGGACACTGTCATGCTGATTCGGTGTCATCTGCAAAGGAAGACACAGCACTGTGGCTTATATCCCTGTCTATGTCAGATATGAGGATGAGGAACAAGATGGGAGCGAGTACTGTGCCTTGTGGAACAGAGCTTTCACCGTAGCCACCTCAGACTTTCCTCTGTTGACTACTACTCTTTGTGTTATATTTGTTAGGAAATTATAGATCCATCTACCAACTTTTCCTGTTATTCCTTTATCACGCATTTTGTGTGCTATTACACCATGGTCACACTTGTCAAAGGCTTTTGCAAAGTCTGCATTCTGTTTGTCTTCTAGAGCATCCAGGACCTTGTTGTAGTGGTCCAGTAGTTGGGGCAGACAGGAGTAACTCTGCTCTAAACCCATGCTGCCCTGGGTTGTGTAAATGATGGGTATCTAGATGAGTGGTGATCTTGCTTCTAAAACCCTTTCAAAGATTTTTATGATATTGTATGTTAGCACAATTGGTCTGTTGTTCTTTGCTATTGCTTTACTGCCCCTTTGTGGAGTGGGGCTA
This sequence comes from Cherax destructor, assembly GCA_009830355.1. Taxonomy (NCBI): domain Eukaryota; kingdom Metazoa; phylum Arthropoda; class Malacostraca; order Decapoda; family Parastacidae; genus Cherax; species Cherax destructor. The sequence goes on from WNWK01017903.1 coordinate 25,438, forward strand.
TGTCTGTTGTTTTTAGTAACTGCGGACGACCCCAGTGTCCATGCCCTCTCCATTGCAGTTCTTGATGAACACGGAGTTCCATGAGTCTGGGCCTGGGGAGTGCATGAGCATGTCATTTATCGCCTTTTCAAAGTCATTTGGCGTCAGGATAATGTCAGATAGGTTTGCGTCTTCCAAATTCTGTGGCACTCTAATAAAAATTCATTTAGGTCTTCGACTCTCAGTCTACTTAGCGGCTCGCTAAAATTGAGTTATACTGGGACTTTAGTAGCTCACTCATTTCCTTGCTGTCATCTGAGTAGGACCCATCCCGTTTAAGTAGGAGCAAAATACTGATGTTGTTCTCGACTTTGATTTGGCATAAGAAAAGAAATACTTTGGGTTTCTTTCAATTTCATTTATGGCTTTTAGTTATTCTTGCATTTCTTGATTCCTGTAAGATTCCTTTAGTTTTAGTTCAATGTTTGCTATTTCTCTGACCAGTGTCTCCTACGTATTTCAGATATATTGGCCTCTTGAGCCGCTCTGTTATTCTTTGCCTTCACCTGTATAGGGCGCCTTTCTCTTTCTAGTTTACATCTTCTTTTCCTTAAGGGAATTTGCCTTGAGCAAACCTCAAGTGCCACACAGTTAGTTGTTCTAGACATAGCCTAAGCATCACGGATCCTAACCTACCTTCCCAGTTTATATCATTTAGGACTTGGTTTATTTGGTCCCACCTTATGTTTTTGTTATTGAAGTTGAATTTGGTGAGGCTCCGCGACTGATCACATTTTGTCGGTCTGGGGCCCCTGGCATACATGTCTGGACCTCTATTATGTTGTGATCTGAGTGTATTGTTTTTGATATGATGACATTTCGTATCAGATCATCATTGTTAGTGAAGATGAGGTCCAGCGTATTCTCCAATCTTGTAGGCTATATTATTTGCTGGTTTAAGGTCAGTTTTCATCTGAGCTGCCTCCTGGTGTTATCTCTACTACAACATTATTTGCAATATTACTCCATTTTAGGTGCCTTAGGTTGAAATTCCCAGTAGCAAGATGTTGGGGGTAGGAGCTGAAAGTTTCCAGACAGTGGTCAATTTTCAAAGCTCTTCCTGGAATTGTTGGGACGTTGCATCCGGAGGCTTGTATACAACCACAATGACCAGATTTTGGTTTTCGATCTTACTGCTAAAACTTCAACTACAGTCAACCCTCAGTTTTCGTGCTTAATCCGTTCCTGAAGGATGCACTAAAACTGAAACACACGAAACTGAAACCATTTTCCCCATAAGAAATAATGTTAATTCAATTAATCCGTTTCAGAAACCCAGAAGTTTGGAAAAAAATTTGGGGGCCTTAAAGATAGATTTACATGCACAAATGAATGAACTCAATGTGGCACTTACCTTTATTGAAGACTGATGTTGCTGGATGGGAGGAGGGAGGAGGGAGAGGGAAGAGACCCTATTTTTTTGGAAGGGAACCCCTCCATAAGAACTCTAGGTACCAAGTCCTCATCTGGGGTCACTTCCTTCTTTGTCTTTTAATCCCATTAGGATCAGCTTGAGAGTTACTGCACACCTGTGGCACTAAATATCTGTCCAGAAAGCTCTGTGTTTGGCGTCTCTGTAAAATGTCCCTAAAATGGGAAAAGAGATTGTCATTGAACATGTTGATGAGACGGATTGCAACATCTTTGTCAGGGTGATGTTCCTCCACAAATGAATGCACCCTACTCCACATTCCACAAATCTTAATCTCTGAAGAAGGCACCTTACATCTCTCTTCCTCCTTCATTGAAGCGATTTCTCAGATCTGTTTTGATGGTGTTGCACCTCAAATCCAACCCCTCTCACTCAGGAATTTATCCAGGCTTTTGATAGAGTACCGCACCAGAGACTGTTAAAGAAAGTGGTTAGATCTTCATTGTAGTCCTCCACCAACTCTTCCACATCCTGGCTACTCACATCCAACCCCATGGAAGTCCCCAATGCCACAATACTTTCCACAACTTCCATAGGCTCCTCAGGGTCAGCCCCAAACCCTTCAAAATCCCTCTCTGGGACACAGTCTGGCCACAACTTTCTCCAAGCAGAGTTCATCGTCCTGGAAGTCACTCCCTGCCAAGCTTTATCTATAAGGCCTATGCAATGGAAGATATTGAAGTGATCCTTCCAGAACTCTTTTAGGGTCAATTCAGAATCATTGGTCATATTAAAGCACCTTTCAAACATTGCTTTGGTGTACAGTTTTTTGAAGTTTGCATTGACCTGCTGGTCCATAGGCTGGATGAGAGGAGTGGTGTTAGGAGGCAAGAACTTCACTGTTACAAATTTGAAATCCTTAGACATTTGGTCTTTCAAGTCTTGAGGATGAGCAGGAGCATTGTCCATTACCAGGAGGCACTTGAGCCCCAATTTATTGTCCAATAGATATTTCTTCACACTGGGGCCAAACACTTGATTAAACCATTCCAGGAAAATTTCCCTAGTGACCCATGCCTTAGGGTTAGACTTCCATATCACACAATTTACTCTTGTCAACACTATTTCTAGGAAACTCTGGGAGTTTCAGAGTGATACACCAGCAAAGGCTTCACTTTGAAATCCCCACTAGCATTACACACATGAGAGTTAGCATGTCTTTCATAGGCTTATGTCCTTGGCATTTTCTTATAAAAGAGGCCTGTTTTCACAATTAAACACTTGTTGGGGTTTGAAATTTTCAGCCTCTACATATTCTTTAAACTTGCACACAAATTTTTCAGCCCCTTGTTTATCTGAACTTGCAGCCTCACCATGCCTTACAACACAGTGTATGCCACTTCGCTTCTTGAATTTTTCGAACCAGCCTTTGCTGGCCTTAAATTCATCATCATCATCACTGGTTTCAGGTATTTTCTTGACAAGGTCGGTATGCAACTGCCTTGCTTTTTCACAAATTAATGACTGCACAACACTGTCACCCACTAGCAGTTTTTCGTTTATCTACACCAACAACAATTTCTCCATATTTTCCATTGTTTGTGATCTCTGTTTCGTTATTGTATTACCCTTTCGCAACATTAGCTTCAGTGATTTCTTTCTCTTAGCCACAATGGAACCGATGGTTGTTGGGGCCTTTTTGTATATCCTGGCGAGCTCGCAATACGTACACCACTATCATATTTTTCTATTATTTCTTTCTTCAGTTCTATGGTGTTCTCACTTTCTTTATCAAAGAACTGGCACTAGGAGCTTTCTTTGGGCCCATGGTAGCTTATTTAGTAGTCACACAATAATCAAGGGCTAAAAACAATGAATTGTTAATAAATGTTTTGTATGAACTCCTGGGATGATGTTCACTCAAGCGTAAACAATGCTACACTGTGTGGCAATGTGCGTGGGAGGTGCGTAGGTGGCAGTCTACGGCCTTTGTATGTGTGGGGCACTGGTGGACAGGTTCCGTACCAAGCACGAGAATGGAGGTACACATAATCACACGAAAATGGAGGTAAAATTTCCCCGGAAAAACTGCACGAAAACTGAAACACACGAAAACAAAGATACACGAAAACGGAGGGTTGACTGTACATCATTTGAGGCATTTAGTAGTTCTGAGCATATAAGTGACTGTGATATACAGGCCAACCCCCTCCCCCCCTTTGCCTGTTCACTCTGTCAGTGGTTAATTTAGGCCTAGATACGAGAGAATGGGTGGATACAATAAGTGTGCACCACATAAAACAAATCCTGCAGCATTCAGTGCATTATAAGAAAAAAATGCGACATGTATTTCGTTTAAAACAACTTTGCAGTGTATTTCATATGGATTTTATGGTTGTATTCTCGGTTTATTGGTCTCATTTGATAGAATGGAAGATATGTTACAGAAATAGACAAGATTTTGATGGGTTTTAGAACCGAAAATAGCTTGAAATTGAGCACAGAGTAGCAAAAATTTTCAATTTTTTGTTGGGTCTGATATGCATTCACACATGCGCTGATATTATTTATACAATTATTACAATATTGTATAAGCGTAAATCTTCTATTTTTGTGTGAATAAAAATTATTTGTGTGAATAAATATTCAAAATGGAATTCATGTGTAAAGCCTGAAAACGTAACTATTAAAAAGAGATGTTATTTTAGTGCCAGGAATGCCTGCATTGTTTATTCTAGACGATATTTTGAAATTGGAATACAATGGACCCCCGAGTATCGTAATTAATCCATTCCAGGAGCTAGTACTTAACACAAAGTTTTCGAAATTCGAACCATTATTTCCCATAAGAAATAATGTAAATACAATTAATCCGTTCCACAAAAAAATATTCACATATAAAATAATTAAAAACAATATATATATATACATTTACTTACCTTTATTGAAGAGTTGCAGGCATCTGGAAGATAGAGTAATGAGTAATGAAGGTCCTCTTGGGCATTTTCTTCCAAAACAGGACTGTTTCATCACAATTAAACACTTGTTGGGGGAGGAATTCTTCAGCCTCTACGAAGGGAAATCCCCACTCCCTGCATGCCTGCTACACTCCCTGCATGCCTGCTACACTCCCTGCATGCCTGCTACACTCCCTGCATGCCTGCTACACTCCCTGCATGCCTGCTACACTCCCTGCATGAATGCTACACTCCCTGCATGAATGCTAAACTCCCTGCATGAATGCTACACTCCCTGCATGAATGCTACACTCCCTCCATGAATGCTACCACAGGGGTGCCACTAGGAAGCTTCTTGGACCCATGGTGACTTATTTCACAGTGACAATCACTAAAGCACCAAAAAACACCAAATGTAGTGTGAATGTTTGAAAGAGCGCGCTAGGTAATGTTCTCTCAATGGTAAACAACGCTTCACTGGCGGCGTCCTGCGTCCCGCGCAGGCGCGGAGCAGGCGGACAGGTCTAATACGTTACAAACACGAGCGGTTTTACGATTCTCGAAGTCGTAAAAGCTTACGTAAACACGATGTTTACGAAGTAAGAACCTTTCGAAACTTGGGGGTCCACTGTATAGTACGTATTGCCTTTCCTCACTTAGTTCAGTTTCTAAGACCACGCCGGTAAACGAATTCATCACCAAGTGAGGAGCATATTAGAATTGTAGTGGGTTTGTCTCGACCATCTTTGATATTGTTTTAACCCTTTGGGGGTTGGTGCCATACTAGTACGTTTTACACGCCAGGGACGGTGCCGTACAAGTACGCGTAAATTCTAGCTGCCTCAAATTAAGCGGGAAATGGCTGGTAGGCCTAAATATGAAAGAATGGGTCTGTGTGGTCAGTGTGTGCAGTATAAAAAAGATCCTGCAGCACACACTGCATAATGATAAACAAAAAAACTGACCGTATTTTTCATTTAAAACAGCAACTTTGCAGTCTATTTTCGTATGGTATTTATTGATATATTCTCATTTTCTTGGTCTCATTTGATAGAATGGAAGATATACTACAGAAATAGAGATGATTTTGATTTGTTTTACAATGACAAGTACCTTGAAATTGAGCTCAAAGTAGCAAAAAATGTTCAATTTTTGCCGATGTTCAAGAGTAAACAAATCACGCCACGTCTCCAATACACATCAACTGGTGAGGCTAATATTCTTTCACAGGTGCGGTGATATTATTTATACTGGTTTTACAATGATGCAGTTGTATACATAACAGTAAAATTTCTATTTTTTGTGAGAACAAAAATTCAAAATGGAAAGCAAAAGTAATGTAAGAGAGGCCTGGAGACATGACTAATGAACAGAGAAGATGTTATTTTAGTGCCAGGAATGTCTGCCTTGTTTATTCTGGACCCCATTTTGAAATTGGCATTGTTTGAAATTTGTGTGAAATTGGCTAAATTGAAAATTTCTGACCATTTTTATGGGTTGAAATTGGTAAATGGGTAGTTTCTTGTACTCAGTCGATAGAAGAAATGGAGTTCTAGCGAAATAGCTATGATTTTAGTAGACTGGAATATTGGAATTGGCAAAAAATAGGGCTTAAAGTGGGTGAAATCGCCGATGCTTAAACATCGTCGAGACCGATAACTTCGCGAGAGCATAATTCCGTAAGTTTCCAATCAAATTTCATACTTTTGGTGTCGTTATTATCGGATAAAGATTCTCTACCATTTCATAAGATTTTTTTTTTTTTTTTCAAAAAAATTTCGACCCTGAGAACGAGTTTGGGTGAGGGCCTGTTGACCCCCAAAGGGTTAATGTCACCTTTGCACCATTTATAACATTTCTGGTATATTTTTAAATGTTTATACAGCAGTGTACTGTATATTGTAATAAACAGAATAGAGGAAACCAGCTCAATATACATTACAGGTATCCCCAACTGCTTACTTGCGTTCACACATTCGCAATTCCCGGCCGCCAAATTCCCAGTTGCCAAATTCCCACTTACCAAATCATATTTAAGTTTCCCACCCGAGGCCCCTACTACCTTCCCCTCCGACCAGGCAGCCAGCCCCACACCACTCACTCACTGAGTGTTTTCTTCATTCATTATTTGTTATTAAACTACAGTATAAATGTATGTAGTACTATATGAACATATTGCTATTTCATGCGTTTATGATTGTCATGGTTCAATAAGTTAAGAAAGCAGTAAGTATGAATGTAGCTAATGGGTTACTATTATTAATTATTCAGAAACAGATAAAGGTTCTTGAATGAATAAAGATGCTGAAATGAATCCATATTATGAGCAGGCAGATCCACCATATTGATGACACAGGAAACATGCCAAATCATTTGCCGTGAACAAATGCAAAAATAGCATTTATTGTTTTTAGAATAATAATTTATAATAATTGATCTGGAGCACTTTAAATGTTATCAGTATTTGGTAGCTGACATTTAGAGCACTCCACAGCAATTATTAATTATTATTATAATTATTATTATTTCCCTACTATATTGTAGGGAAATAATAATAATTATTATTATTAATATTAATATTAATATTTTCAATATATTGTAGGGAAATAATAATAATAATAATAATAATAATAATAATTTGGAGTGCTCTAAATGTCAACTACCAAATACTGATAACATTTAAAGTGCTCCAGATCAATTATTATAAATTATTATTATTCTAAAAAAATAAATGCTATTTTTGCCTTTGTTCTTACGACAAGAGTGATTTAGGCCTGTTTACCCTGATGTAAACATCTCAATATGGTGGAGGTCTGCCTGCTCTGTTACCCCTCATATAATATGGCATATATTATTCATTTCAGCATCTTTATTACAGTTCTAGGGTATTTATCATGTTTCTGATACCAATTTGGAATAAATGTAATAGATAGATAACCTTATTACTAATATTATGTAATTACAAACATTTTATTAGCATTAAGGCTAACATCCAACACCCATGACGACTCACCAGACATTGAATGTTACTGCGCCTCCCTCCTCCAATAGCTCCTCCCACTTCGTAACATGTTAGATGGTGAATTTAATGTATTTTTCTGTAAGCTTAACTCTTGTATGTGTATTTTACTTTTTATTGTTTTCTGTAATATATGAGTTATGCAAATTAAAATAAAGTTATGAGTTGGAGTTTCATTTTTGTTCTAATGTATACATATTTAATTCAACATTTGGCATCATTACAAAGTGGGCGGAGCTACAGCAGAGGGAGAAGAAGCAGTGTGTCAGTAACTTGATTCCCCATGACACTTCACAACACTATAAAATACTATTGTATAATTATACTATTACAGGCCCCTCCACAGCCAGCTCATGTCAAAATAACATGTATATAGTACATTATTTTAAGATGTTTATATGTGTTTTACGATTGTTCATGGTTCAATAGGTTAAGGAAGCAGTATGTATTATATTTCCCTACAATATATTGGGGCACCAAACATTCGCGATTTTTCAACATTCACGAGGCTCTTGATCCCCTAACCCTCGCGAATGTTAGGGATACCTGTATTTAGGGATGCATACTTGTCGAGAGCCCATCGTAAATCTGAGTATCGATAAACGAGTACACGCTAGAGGAGACTGTATTGAAATTTGTGTGAAATTGCCAAATTACCAATTTCTGATCACTTTTATTGGGCATTTCTTGTACTCAGTCATAAAATGGAACATACTAGAGAAATGGTCTAATGGAATAATGTAGTCAACCTCCGTTTCATGTTTAACGCCCAGAGGGATCGACTAAAACTGAAACTATTTTTCCCATAAGAAATAATGTAAATTCAATTAATCCATTCCAAAACCCAGAAGTTTTAAAAAAACTTTTGGGGGCCTTAAAGATAGATTTACATGCACAAAGAATGAACATTTAACATGATACTTACCTTTATTGAAGACTGATGTTGCTGGATGGAAGAAGAGAGGAGGGAGAGGGAAGAGAGGCTATTGTTTGAAGGGGAACCCCTCCATAAGGACTCTAGGTACCAAGTCCTCATCTGGGGTCACTTTTTCTTTTTACTGCCACTAGGACCAGCTTGAGTCACTTCACACCTGTGGCACTAAATATCTGTCCAGAGAGCTCTGATGCTGGCTCTCTTCAAAATGTCCCTAAAATGGGACGAGATTGTATTTGTACATGTTGCCTAGATGGGATTGCAACATCTTTGTCAGGTGGTGTTCCTCCACAAATGAATGCATCGTAGTCCACATTGCACAAATCTCTTTTAATCTCTTGAAGAAGGCACCTTAATCTCTCTTCCTGCTTCATTGAAGCAATTTCCTAGTTCTGGGTTTGATCTTAGGGTCAATGCAGTGTCTGATGTCACATCAAAGCACCTTTTGAAACATTGCTTTGGTGTACAGTTTTTTGAAGTTTGCAATGACCTGCTGGTCCATGGGCTGGATGGAGAGGAGTGGTGTTAGGAGGCAAGAACTTTACTGTTACAAAACTGAATTCCTTAGACAATTGGTCTTCCAAGTCTTGAGGATGAGCATTGTCCATTACCAGGAGGCACTTAGTCCCAATTTATTTTCCAGGAGGTAGTTCTTCACACTGGGGCCAAACACTTGATTAAACCATTCCAGGAAAATTTCCTGTGACCCATGCCTTACTGTTAGCCTTCCATATAAACACAATTTACCTTTGTCAACACTGTTTTTCTTGAACACTCTGGAATTTTCAGAGTGATACACAGTAAAGGCTTCACTTTTTAAAACCCACAGCTTCCCACATAACATAAGAGTCTAGCCTGTCTTTCTAGGCTTGTGTCCTGACATTGCCTTTTCCTCCTGTAGATGTAGGTCCCTCCTTGGCATTTTCTTCCAAAAGAGGCCTGTTTCGTCATACAATTAAACACTTGTTGGGGTTTAAATTCTTCTGCCTCTACATATTCTTTAAACTCACGCACAAATTTTTCAGCCCCATCTTTATCTGAACTGCACTCACCATGCCTTACAACACTGTGAATGCCACTTCGCTTCTGAAGTTTTCGAACCAGCTTTGCTGTCTTAAATTCTCAACCTCAACACTGGTTCCAGGCATTTTCTATCAAGATCGGCATGCAACTGCCTTTTTTTCACATATGAGGGATTGCACAACACTATCACCCCCTAGCAGTTTTTGGTTTATCCACCCAAAAACCCTCCTCCATATTTTCATTGATTTGATCTCTGTTTCATTATCGTATTCCCCCTTTCGAACATTAGTTTCCTGATTTTCTTCCACAATGGACATGGTTGAGGGTTTTTCTTGTATATCCTGGCGGCCGGGGAAATACGTACACCACTATCATATTTTTCTATTATTTCTTTCTTCATTTCTTTTTAAATGTTTCTTCTTTTCCAAAGAAGTGGCACTAGGAGCTTTCTTGGGCCCATGGAGCATTTAGTAGTCACACACAATAATCAAGGGCCCAAAACAAGAATTGTTAATAAATGTTTGTATAAACTCCCGGGGGGATGTTCACTGCCCCAAAAAAATGCTAGACTGCGTGAAATTGGGGGGGAGGTGTGGCCTACGGGCCGTTTTGCGTGGCACTGGTGGACAGGTCCCATCGGCAAAACTAACAATTTCTGAAAAAGTCGGCAAAAAACCCAAAAACAAAACTGGGACAAGCGAAACCAAGGGGTGACTGTATGTTTTCTGTGCCATGATTGTTATATTTATTAAATGCAATGAAAATGAGGAAATGAATGTAAATAACACAGCGAGCGTCCGGGGTTATTATCAGCCCTGCACGTGAGAACCAAACTGGGAAAGCTGGGGGGGATGCATGGGTGGGGGGGGGAGGGCTGGGATAAGTAGGACTCACCACTGACTCAATGGTTAACCCACCGGGCACCGCACGCTCAAAAAATTCTCCTGCCAACCGGGAATATCATCTTTACGTCGTGTAAGATAATAATGTGTGAAAATTTACCGTGCAATACCCGTAACTTGCAACATAATCTCGTGCTAAATGACGGTCTACTGTATGTCAATCACCCTAATTGTATAATATAATGTACTCCTCTTTATAGAAATAAAGTTTGTTTTGCCTTGTTTGTTTGTTACTGTAATTCATTTATCACAAATGACTTCAATACATAAAATCATTTCATGCATTAATATAATAACTTAGTAGTATCAGTTAGAACACTGCTGCTCTGCCCATAACATAAACACACTCAAACCAATCAAGAGAGCAATAGTTCAAAGTGTAAGGATCACAACAAGGATCACAAAAAAGTAGCTACTGCTACCCCAAGAAAAATGATAGTCTGACTAACTACAATCTTCAAGACATGAGACACTGAGGCAATGATGATACACTTAAGACACTTGTTCTCTCCAGGCTGAAATAATGCTGTACACTAACAGCCTCCTTTAAGACAGATAAAATAGGTAAGCTAGAAAACAGAGAACGTTCAATGCCTGTATACAGTGGACCCTCGGTTAACAAAATTAATCCGGTCCAGGAGCTATTACTTAATCTGAATCTTTCGTAACCTGAAACCTTATTTCCCATAAGAAATAATGTAAATACAATTAATTCTCCACAAAAAAATAATCACCAAAAAAAAAAAAAGTAACATTTACTTACCTTATTAAGAGTTGCGATCTGGGAAAGGGAGAGTTGACAGGGCAGGTGAATGGTTGGAAAAGGGGAATCCCCCCAAAAAAGGGCTTCAGGTAACAAGTCCTCTGGGGTTTCTTATGAATGCTCCTCCTTGCATCCTTTTACACTCCTGCATCCTTTTACACTCCTGCATGTGCACCTCCCTGCATGCCTGCTACCCCCCTGCATGCCTGCTACACCCCTGCATGCCTGCTCCCTCCCTGCATGCCTGCTACCCCCTCATCCCTGCTTCCCTGCATAATGCTACCTCCCCATGTGCTCACCCCCTGCATGAATGCTACCCCCCTGCATGAATGCTCCACAGGTACTGGAACCTTTGGGACCCAGGGTGATTTTTTTCCCAAGGACAATCAGTAAACCCCAAAAAAGACCCCAAATGTATTGTGAATGTTTAAAGAGCGTCTGGGTTGTTCTCTGAATGGTAAAAAAGGCTCACTGGCTTTGCAGGCGGACAGCCCCGTTTCATTAACTAAGTTTTTGTCCCCATCCCAAAAAAAGCTTTGGGTTTTAAATTTTTTTTAAACCTTTTTTTAAACCCAGGGGTCCATGTTTTTCCACCCCCTTGGGGTTTTTCTTTTTTTTTCTTACTAGTCTTTTTTCCTTATTTCCTCTCATCCCCCGGGAAGGGGGAAAAATTTTCCCCCATCCGGGTCATAAAAGGTATAAATGCCAGGAGCAAGGGCATAACCCCCTCCGTATACATTCTAAAGTTAAAAGAGAAACTTTTTTTTCTTTTTGGGCCACACTTTCAGTGGGATATGGCCAGTTTGTTGAAAGAAGAAGAATGTGCTATTTGAGAAAATGTAAAGACCTTCACCTGACATATCAGTGCAGGTGTAGATAAAGAGAAGAAAGGAGAAAGTATACCTGAAGCACTTCCCTCATAAGGTAATAAAATAATAAGAACATAAGAAGAAGGAACACTGCAGCAGACTTACTGGCCCATGCGAGGCAGGTCCAATTCTCCCACTGACTCAAGCCAATGCCCTGACCCAGTCAGGTCAATCACATGCTACTAGGCATCTGACCTAGTAGCACAAGCTAGTCAGGTCCAACTCACACCCACCCACACCCACTCATGTATTTGTCCAACTTATTTTAAAACTACACAACGTCTTAGCTACCTTTAGAACTTTAGTAATAAAATAATACATTTAGAAAGAGGCTGGAAGCAGTGGAGATGTCATGTCTAAGGATAATTGTGGTGTAAATATTATACAGAGAATTTATAGTGTGGAAATTAGGTGTGGGTTACTAAAATTATTATTCAGAGGGCTGAGGAGAGGTTGTTGAGGTGGTTTGGTCATTTAGAGAGGGTGGAGGATGAAGGTGTATAAATTTGTAGTGGAGGAGAGGGGGGTAGGGTTGTCCTAGAAAAGGCTGGAGGAAGGGGTAAAAGAGGTTTTGTGTGAAGGGGCTTGGACATACAGCAGGCATGTGTTGAGCATGTTAGATAGGAATGAATGGAGATGAATGGTTTTGGGACTTGACGAGCTGTTGGAGTGTGGGCAGGGTAATATTTTGTGAAGGGATTCAGGGAAACCAGTTAGCTGGACTAGAGTCCTGGAGGTGAGAAGTACAATTCTTGCACTTTAAAGGAGGGGGTTTTGGGGTATTGGCTGTTTGGAGTGGCATCTGAACTGTCATATCTGAGCACCTCTGCAAAGACAGTGAGGGGTGTGTGAATGATGGTAAAGTGTTTCTTTCTTTTTAGGTCATCCTTCCTTAGTGGGAGATGGCCATGGGTTGAAAAATAAATAAATAAATATATATAAATATTTTTTTAACACGTCGGCACGTTTCTCGCCAAGGCAGGGTGACTCAAAAGAAAGAAAAATTTCATCATTCAACACTTTCACCATCATTTGTACATAATCACTGTCTTTGCAGAGGTGCTCAGATACAACAGTTTAGATGCCCTCCAACAGCCAATATCCCAAACCCCTCCTTTAAAGTGCAAGGAATTGTACTTCTCACCTCCAGAACTCAAGTCCCATTAACCAGTTTCCCTGAATCCCTTCACAAAATATTACCCTGCTCACCTCCAACAGCTCGTTAGGTCCCAAACCATTCATCTCCATTCACTCCTATCTAACACTCTCATGCATGCTTGCTGGAAGTCCAAGCCCCTTGCCAACTACCCCCCCTCCCAAATTTCCCAGGACAACCCTTTCTCACTTCCTTCCACTACAAGTCATTCTACTTTGTTTCATCTTCTATAAATGACCAAACCTCCTCAACAACCCCCCTTCACACCTCCTCCCAATATCCACACTCGAATTCTCTGCATAATATTTACACCACACATTGCCCTTAGACACGATATCTCTACTGCCTCCAGCCCTCCTTGCTGCAACATTTAGAACCCATGCTTCACACTCATATAAGAGTGTTGGTACCATTATACTATCGTACATTCCCTTCTTTGCCTCCATGGATAATGTTTTTGTCTCCAGATACCTCAAAGCACCACTAACCTTTTCCTTCATCAATTCAGTGGTTAACCTCGTCTTTTATAAAACCATCTGCTGACAAGTCAACTCCTAGATATCTGAACACATTCACTTCCATACTACCCTCCCTCCAATGTGATATCCAATTTTTTTTTATCTAAATCGTTTGATACCCTCATCACCTTACTCTTATCTATGTTCACTATGAACTTCTCATTGTGTGATAAAAAGTATATTTACTGTTAGCTATATTCATAGTACAATGGAACCTCAATATTCATACAACTCGATATTGCCCAACTTTTTCAAGAAAATTTTGACTCGGTACAGTATTTGAATGTTGCCCTGGTATTCAACCTAAACAAATGATCCATCTGGACAAAGTCCAACGAAAACAAAACATCATTCGCTCAGTCTCTCATCAGCTTTTGTTCATTAAGTAGTTCATACAAATTCCCTGAAACTTTTGGTATTTCATTGTTATTCTGTGGGTTTTTTAAATATTTTCCTTGAAAATAAGTAATCATGGCCCCAAAAAGAGTAGTGATCCAGACAATTCTAAAAGGAAAGCAGTGAGAACAACAATTAAAGTGAAAAAATTCAACCGTTGCTAGTCTACCACTGAAAATCCAAGGGTGTTTAAGAGAAACAATATTATAAAAAGTAAACTCAGTGTAATATGGAGGGCTAACATGGCAGTTCTTCACTGATGAGTGGATACATGAAGCGTTTGCCCTAAGAGTGAAGCTGTACATTGCGAAAAAAAATTACATTAAGGGCACTTCTGGCAATGGACAATGCTCCTGCTCACCCTCCAGGCTTGGAGGAGAATTTGGTGAATGAATATAGCTTCATTAAGTGAAGTTCTTGCCCCCTAACACCACTCCTTTTATCCACCCTATGGACCAGCAGGTAATTTCCAATATTAAGAAACTACACAAAAGCACTTTAAAAGTTGCTTTGAAGTGACCTCTGAACCAGAGGAATTTTGGAAAAAAAAACATTTTAATATCCTCCAGTGTTTAAGGATAATAAACAGTGAACTCTACCTGAAAGAAATTGTGGCCAGACTGTGTGTTAGGCAGAGATTTTGAAGGCTTTGAGGCAGAGCCTGTAGTGAAGAATGTTTCTCTGGGCCAGTCCATGGGTTTGGAAATGGACGATGATAATGTAGAGAAGTTGCTGGAGGATCACAAGAATGAGCCCACTACAGAAGAACTTCAAGACCTGCACAAGGAGCAGCAAGAAGTGGTTGAGAAATTTCTTCTTCAGGGAAGGAAGCAGTAAGGGCAACATTTCCACTGCAGAAATTAAGGAATTGTGTTACCAATGGGCTCAAACACAGAGCCTGGTGGAAACAATGGCATTCTAACATTACTGTTGTGAATAGGAGCATGAGCCTGTTCAATGACAGTGTTTGAAAGTCATCAGAAGCAGACAATATTGGACAGCTTCTTTCGCAAAGAATAAAATCAGATGTTAGTGAATCCCCATCATCTTCAAGTGCTACTGCACAGAGACAGAAAAGAGAAAAAAACACCAGATGGGCAGTTACCTGATATTTTTATGGAAGGTGACACCCTTTCCAAACAATAACATCTCTCCACTTTCCTCTTAGACCATCAGCACTCCTCAGTAAAGGTAAAGTGCAGTTAATAGAAAGAGGTTTGGTAATAAGTAATACTACTTCTTCTTTCAACAAATCGGCCGCTTCCCACCAAGGCGGGGTGGGCCAAAGAGAAAAACAAAAGTTTCTCTTTTTAACTTTAGTAATGTATACAGGAGAAGGGGTTACTAGCCCCTTGCTCCCGGCATTTTAGTCGACTCTTACGACACGCATGGCTTACGGAGGAAGAATTCTGTTCCACTTCCCCATGGAAAGAGGATAAATAAATATACAAGGTATGATATAGCACGTAAGGAAAGTAGTTTGTTAGATTATGTATTGGTGGATAAAAGGTTGATGGGTAGGCTTCAGGATGTACATGTTTATAGAGGGGCAACGGATATATCGGATCATTATTTAGTTGTAGCTACAGTTAGAGTAAAAGGTAGATGGGACAAAAAGAAAATGGTAACAGCAAGTAAGAGAGAGGTAAAAGTGTATAAAAAAAGGGAGGAGGAAGTTAGGGTGAGATATAAGCAACTATTGGCAGAAAGGTGGGCTAGTGCAAGTATGAGTAGTGGGGGGGTTGAAGAGAGTTGGGATTGTTTTAAAATACAGTATTAGAATGTGGGGCAGAAGTTTGTGGCTATAGGAGGGTGGGTGCAGGAGAAAAGAGGAGTGAGTGGTGGAATGAAGAAGTAAAGGGTGTGATAAAAGAGAAAAAGGTAGCTTATGAGAGGTTTTTACAAACAGAAGTGT